>CAUZXS010002744.1:0-27500 GCA_963585895.1 Sepioteuthis lessoniana
GGTATATGTTCATCTTACATACATCAATTGTGGTTTAGTTATTTTATTGATTAATTTTAATAGCATGTCAAAACGTCTGGGATTATTTCATGCCTAGAGGTTAGGGAATTACATTCTTTGTATGTTTATATTTACATATTTTGTGCAGAGGTTTCTTAGCATATGGTCCTGTCAAACATGATTAATTTACAAACAGATCCTTTTGACCCAAAAATGGAACCCTAACAGGTACTACCAATCTCGCTCAGGGTGGGCCTAGGAGTAATGGCAGTGAAGTTATAGTTCCCACTCCTCAGGTCTTTAGAACTGCAGCCTCATCATTAGATGCTGCTAAGCGTCATACCCAAGACCCCACCACCCACTCTGCAGGGGATACAGTCTGCATATTTTAAGTCCTGTGGACAGGGTGGGGGGTTATTTTATACTTAAGCCAGTTTAACAATTGTTAAGAAACAAGTAAAAAGTATTGAAAAAATAATAAATCAAATTTTGTGAAACTTTGGGAAAAATTGGAAAAGCTTTTTAAAATGTATAGGAATAGTAATTTTACAAATATATAAAAGAAGGCAAGCAATAAAAATAGATAAAAATAAAATATGCTTTCAAACAAAATTCTTACCAATAGGTAAGAAATACGAACAAAAATAAAAACAAAAAAGGATTGATTCTTTTAAAAGGTTAGTACTATCAGGTTTACTATAAATTGCATTGGAAATTATGTTTACTATAAAATGTATAGCAAATGATTTTTACTATAGGAATGCATTGAAAATGATTTTTTCTGTAGTAATGCACTGGAAAAGATTTTACTATAAAAATGCATTGTAAATACTTTTACGACAGAAAAGCATTGCAAATGATTTTATTATAAAAATGCATTGTAAATACTTTTACGAGAAAAGTATTGCAAATGATTTTATTATTATGAGAGAAAAGCATTGCAAATGATTTTATTATAAAAATGCATTGCAAATACTTTTATGAGAGAAAAGCATTGCAAATGATTTTATTATAAAAACGTATTGTAAATACTTTTATGAGAGAAAAGCATTGCTAACCTATAAGAAACACATGAAAAAATTGCACTCTGCCAAATTTTTTTATCTGTATGTATTATGGATATAAAAGCGATATCACCAATTACACGTATGAGAGGTGCTGAAATGTCTTTAATATGTTTGGTCAAAAATATTTTTTTATAATCATAAATGTAAGTCATTCGTGAACGAAGGTAGTTTGAAATAAATAAGAAGAATCTATCAAGAAATGATCATCTGATAATGATCTGTTCTTTGTAGATTTGTCACATGATAACAAATCCTTAATTAAAGAAAGAAATTTTTTTAAAAATGTGAACATACTTTCAAGTAAAAGCTACCCAGACAGATTTTGCACATTCTTTATAATTGTTTTTATTTGATTTGTTTATTATTTTTGAAGACAACAAAACAAAAAGTCGATTAACACGGTCAAGATTTTCTTTTGAAGAGAAGCAAATTTTTAAAAAACAGGTTTGTTTTTTTTTCTTCAAAATATCAAATAGAGATTAGAAATATAATTTCACATAGTTATATAAAAGATTTTATATCAAAAGTTATCATAGTGTCCTTTACTAATTGCTAATAGATAGTTTCATGCTAGAAAAAAGGCAAAAAGCAGACATGTCATAGAAACTATTATGAATGCAAACTACAGATGATCATGTGCTTCTTGCATATATACCAATGCAAGCCAAATACCAACTGTATAGTCTGGAGTAGGCAAGAGGATTGGTTTGGTTTGGTTTTATGGTATATCAACTATTATTGGTTATTTAAAGCCAAATCCTGTTTTCACATATATATTAAATATATATAAGATTTTGTCAACACATTTTGTAGATTGAAAAAATTAAATGATCAAACAGTTCTATTTCCAACAATTCAATTTAGCATAAGTCTACAAAGTTAAATCGTTCTAGGTATTGCTATGTATAACTAACAATTTAATTAAACATCATTTCAAACAATTTAATTTAGCATAAGTCATTTGTCTGCACACAATTTAAATCTCAAACAGTTCTATTTGACCCACAGATAGGGCCCTATCTGGTGTTACCTACACTGGGTTAGAGTGGACCAAGAGAGCAATGGCAATGAAAGGGTATTCTTCATTCTCCAAAGCTCCAGCATTACTAGAGTCTCACCATCAGATTGTTTAGTGTCATATCCAGGACACTCGTTAGGAGAGTCTTAAGCCTCTGCAACCCCAGTCAACAGGGCTGGTAAAGAAGAGACATTAGCCTCTACATAAACACAGATAAAACAGAATTCATGTGTTTTAAACAAGATGAATCCATGTTCACACTAAATTACAAGCCTCTGAAATTAGCATTTACCAATACCTTCTCACAAGCAGGATATGAAACAAGGGCAATTTTTAAGCAGAGTTTAACAGGTTGGAATTCAGTGTTTTCCTTCTCCTAGACTGGTTGCTATACCAAGATTAAATAGCACAGTCTGACCTACTATTTATCCATAATAGGAGAGAGAATAGTTGGATTCATACCTTTTCTAAGAGAATTAGTGCTTTGTGAAATGCAAATAGTCTTGTTTAGGATTTGGACTCAGGAGGCTGTATCCATTTCCTATGCAAGTAACCATTATAACACAAGCACTTCTAAAATTAGTATAACATTTGACATACCTAGGTAGCAATATCTTATCTACTAAAAACAATGTTAATATATGTTGAGGAAAAGCATGGACTATATGGAAATAAGATCTCTCTGATAAAACAAAACAGGAATTCTTCCAAGCTGTAGCTGTATCAGTACTACAGTAGGGTTGCACTACCTGGACTAAAATGAAATGCTTAGAGAAAATGCAAGATGAAAACTACACAAGAATGCTGCGTGCTCTTTTGAACAACTCATAGAATTAGCACTCTGCAAAACAGCAGCTATACTGCCACTGACCTCTCCCATCTTACAAACCATCCAAAATAAGACAAATAGAACATGCTTGGCATCACTGAAGAAGCAGAGATAAACTCATAAGCATACAAGATGTGATGGGTAAACTGTCATTTGAATTATACAAAAATGAAAATAACACTGACAGCTCACTTTATCAGATATATTTACCAAAATGACTTGACGATATCTTGAAATACCAGAAAGGAAATTTATTCAAAGCAATCACCATTGGCTTCAATTATGACTTCCAAACGACTTTGGAATCTCCTGCAAGTCTTTCCAATGGTCACCTTTATTTGAATTGGTAAATGCTGCTATTATCTTTGCCTTCAGTTCATTTTTGGTGTTGCATGGAGTTTTGTTGGTCTCTTAAAAAATGACCTTGCATTACTTCCTGACTGTGCAGGGGGATTTGGTAAATACATATATAGGAGTTTGGTTTTATTTGGTTTTAAGGCATATCAACCATTGTTGGTTATTTAATACCTAATCCATTTTTAACACATCACTCAATAAATCCCGGGCTTGACATATAGATGGTGCAACAAATAAAAAATCCATATGATTTTTTATAAAGTACTAACCTTCAAATGGCATGTGTCAAAATTTGAGCCCTGTCGAATTATTAGTTTATAAATTACAGTTATTTAAGTGAAGCTACTGAGCCATTGGCCAAATGAGTAGAGTGTTCACCAATGGTTTAGGAGGCTGAAGTTCAATTCTAGGTCAAGTCATACCAAAGACTCAAAAAATGGAACTTGATGTTGCCTTGCTTAACACTCAGCATTATAAGGTAAGGATCAAGGGTAAAGTGGAGTAATCCAGGAAATAGAGTTGTGCCTTCCCCTACACCTCAGTGTAGTAGCTATTGATAAGGGAGCCTCGGGGTCACCCTCCACTAAGGTCACCAACTTTACTTTTTTTTTTACTTACTGGTGCAAATTTTCAAAACAATGTAAAAACCTGAATTTTGTGTGTTGATAATGCATTGTTTTCTGATGGGAAAAATACTGTTCATGCTAAGCAATGGTTCGATAAGTGTTATTTGGACTCTGCTCCATTGGAAACAACAGTTAAGAGATAGTATACTGACTTTAAATGCGGTCATACAGATACAAATGATGCTGAATGCTCAAGTTGCCCAAATTCGGCAGTTATCCTGGAAAAAAGCAAAAATCTCCACAAACCCGTCTTGGCCGATCGTAAATTGAAGTTATGTGAGATATTAAAGGAGAAGAAAATATCAGAAAGCAGTGTGTATTCACAATTTTGCATGAACATTTGTCAATGAGAAAGCTATATTCAAAGTTGGTGCTGTGTTTGATCACAGTCGATCAAAAACAACAACGCATCGATGATTCAGAGCATTGTTTGCAACTGTTTCAACGCAACAAGAAGGAGTTTTTGCATAAATATGTGACAAGGAATAAAATGTGGATCTACCACTTCATTCTGGAATCAAATTGGCAGTCAGCAGAGTGGACAGCAGTAGGTGCAAGCAATCTAAAACCGAACAAAGATGCAAAAATCAGCAGGCAAGGTTTTGGCGTCTGTGTTTTGGAATGCGCAAGGCATTTTGTTCATTGATTACCTTGAGAAAAGAAGCACAATCAATAGTGAATATTATATAGGATTACTGATGTGTATGAAGGAAGAAATGGCCCAAAAATGGCCACAAATGAAGAAAAAAGTGCTCTTTCACCAAGACAATGCACCATGTCACAGATTGTTCATGACGATAGCAAAACTATATGAATTTCATTTAGAATTGCTTCTGCACCAACCCTATTCTCCAGATCCGGCCCCCAGTGACTAGAGGCTGTTTGCAGACCTCAAAAGAATGCTCCAGAGAAAGAGATTTGGCTCTAATGAAGAAGTGATATCGGAAATTGAGGCGTATTTTGAGGCCAAAGACAAATTGTTCAAAAAAAAGGGCATCAAATTGTTAGAGAAGCGTTGAAATGAATGTATCATCTTTGAAGGAGACTATGTTGATGAATAAAGTTGAATTTTGTCAAAAAGTTGTTTTATTAGTTAAGCCTAGGGCTTATTAAGTGATGTGTTATACATGTAAACAGTTCTATTTCAAACAAGTTTAGTTTAAGTATAGTTTTTTGTTTACACACAGTTAAATGTCGGAAAACAGTTCTATTTCAAACAATTCAGTTTAGCATAAGTACACAGTTTAAATTTCAAAACAGTTCTTTTTCAAATAATTCAATTTAGCATAAGTAGACAGTTTAGTTCTATTTGACCCATAGATAGGACTCTATCAGGTGCTACCATTCTGGGCCAGAGTAGATCGGGGAGTGATGGCAATAAAGAAGTACTCCCCATTCCCCAAAGCTCCAGCATTAGTAGAGCCTCACCATCAGATTGTTTAGTGTCAAATCCAGGACACTCGTTAGAAGAGTCTTATCCCTCTGCAGAGAAGCAGTGTTATCTGTAGCCCTAGCCAACTGAGCGAATAGATATGTGTGTGTGTATGTATGTGAGCCAGCACAAACTCTCTCCACTGTCAAGACTCTTGCAATACCTTCTTGTGACCACACCCGGACACAGAGTATCTTGTGGTCCTCAGCTAAACTGGAGGGAATCTTGAAGCAGCTGTAGGTCCTAAACATGGTATATTCCATAAATAATTTAGCCCTGACAGCTAAAACCTTGTAAGCATTCATCTTCATACTGCATATCAATGTTGCAAAATGTTTAATAATCTAAATACTCTTGAGGGTAATGATAAAAGGCAAAAGCAGAAAGTGTTCTATGATATGTCAATACCCTCCCCTCCATCAGACACACACGATATTCAAATCTCCATTGTTCAATACTGGGGTGCAGAGGAGACATTCTCATTCGCTGACATCATTTCAATAACAGCCCTTATAAGCAGACTGCAGTCACAACTGGCCAGTGAAGGCAGGGGCAGAGGGGGGTTAGCTGTCAACTATAGCCTGGATTTAGTTTCCCCCTCATGCAAGGGTGGAGCTTGCCGAAGATGCGGAAGGTCACAGCTTTAGGCAAAAAAGAACTGACGGGAAACATTGTAGAATAGCCATTATCCAGTCTTTTTTTTTTGTTTGTTTTCAACATGTCTGAGAGGAGGACCTACCTATGAAATAAAGTATTTTATTTATTTGAAGTAATTTATTTTAAAAAATCTAACATAGAAAAAAAGAATTTTAAAAACTTCTTGATTATCATTTATTTTTGACTGGCTTCATAAAAGTAGTGGTTTTCATTCAAAATCAAGTGACAGCAAGCCCTCTCAATACTTCTAGACTCTCCTCAGTATTCTCTATTACTATCTTATACACAGTGACTTTCATACCAATAATGGCTTTTACAGAGGATCAAGTGGTAGCAAGTATTCTACATATGTCAGGATTTGCAGAGTTCTTTATTGATATTTTATACACATTGAGTTTTCATAATAGTAGTGACTAGTGCCTTTCACTTAGGGATCAAATGGTAGCAAATATTCTGAATAATATAAGACTCTCCTTAGTATTCTTATTCATTTTATTATATTACTAACTTGCTATCTCTAAAACCATTCAAATCAGATGAACATGACATGCAAGACACTGATGGAGAAGTAAACACAAACTCATAAGTGTTGGACAACCAGCTAGAACCTATCTACAACAGCTCTGTATGGACACAGGATGTAGTCTAGAGAACCTGCCAAATGTATTGGACAATAGAGACAAATGGCAAGAGAAAGTCAGGGAAATCCATGCTAGAGGCAGGACATGATGTATTTCATTCATTCTTGAATGGTTTCATATAGTGTTTTAAAAAAAATGTGACTGCTCTTTTTTCGCAACTTATTTTCAATTTTTTCTTATATTGAAACCTTCCCCTGGGTGCAATAAGCTTGCGTTCTAATTCCGGTGA
This sequence comes from Sepioteuthis lessoniana, assembly GCA_963585895.1. NCBI lineage: Eukaryota > Metazoa > Mollusca > Cephalopoda > Myopsida > Loliginidae > Sepioteuthis > Sepioteuthis lessoniana. Next base: position 6,857 of record CAUZXS010002744.1, read on the forward strand.
CTCGGCATCAAACTGTCGACCTGTAAGATTTGTATACAAAATCCATAGAAAATGATAGAGCTGATGGAACACAAAAGTAAAACAGGATAGATTCTTGGTCCTGTGAAACTGTACCCAGTCAAAAAGCCCAGGAGGATCAAGCATAGATATTACAATCTGATCCAAGGTGTAAATACAAACAATAATAATAGATTTTTCATCATAAAGCATAACATTTAACCCAACAATGACTGAAGACTGGGCAGATACTACACTCTGATCTGAGAGAGAAAAACTGAACACTTGTACACACAAAAAAGCAGGTAATAGAATAGATTCTCAATCAGGAAGCATAACAGATTACAGTGCATAGATTGAGCACAGATACTACATTCTGATCCTAGGTTGAATAAACATAACATTTTTAAATTTAAACATGCAGTATGATAATGTTCTTGGTCACAATGTGTAACTGATTGCAGCCAAATAGGACAGAGGAAAAAGCACAGATACTACATTCTGATCCAAAGTGGAAAGGTGTAATGGCTGTGTATACAAACAAGCAGAATAATTGCTTTTGACATTTCTATTCTATCACAAAAACAACCTAACGTGATCTTAAAAAGCTGTTTTTGACCCAAGTAAATTGCAAATATCACAAAACTGCTCCCCCCTCCCAAGTGTCAGTAGGAAAAATTTCAAAGCTGAAAAAAAAAGAAAAAAAAAAAGGACAGCTTTTGGTTTTTGTCGTCAAAATTTATTATTTCTTAACAGTGCCAATGTTTTTTTTATAACCAACAGAAAAAGTTTATATGAATAATTGCAAATTTCTGGATTTCAGTACTCACACTAACATCAAAATAGCTGACATATTAAATCCTTAATATGCATGTACAACGTGCATTAAATGTCCTAACAAATGGCATTTATCATAATAAAAGGGAGATCTAATTTGTTTAAGGATTTCAAAAACAGGTTTTGATAAATAACTGTCAAGTGTTATTCATTATTAATAGCTTATTGTTTTATTTTCATATATATATATATATATATATATATATATATATATATACACACATACATATACATACTAGGGTCATTCAAAAAGCACTAAGCCTCAATCAGAAAGAATTGGAGAGTTAGAAGTGTCCCAGAAATGTCAACCCTTTCAGCTTGTGTTCAGGTATCCGTATTCTTGGGATCCATCTTGCTCATCCTTGACATCTCAATTAAAAATAACCATTCCAAGTTAGAGTGGACCTGGAAGTAATGACAATGAAAGAGTACTCCACATTCCCCAAAGCTTTAGAACTAGAACCTCCCCATCAAATGGTTTACTGTCATAATCAGGTCACTCATGGGGGTGGGGTCAGCAAAACTGCAGTCCAGTATTCTGCAGCCCTAGCCAACTGGGCTGACTCAAATATTTTCATTTTCATGTAAGTTCTACAGAGGAGTAACTGTTTACAAAAAAACTGAAATCATTCAGAATCATTTTTTTGGCCGTGAAGGGATTTGCATGATTGCAAATTGAAACCCTATCTTGAAGAAACAAATGTCACAGCATAACATGGGTACTACAGCTAGTATAAAATAAATAAATTTCTTGGAACATGACAGAAATCTGTCAGAAACTATCAAAACACTCACAGTTTACACAGCTTAACAAAAACAAAATTTGAATTGCCAAGGATTTTTTAATATACAAGGATTAGCTAAAAGTTTTGCAATATTTTGATAAGTTCTAGTTTGAGGCATATATATCATATGACTAAAGCAGTTCAAGTCATGGAAACTACCGATTCTGATTGGTAGTAGCATGATAGTTGGTGTGCTGACATGTTGTGCATTGCTTCACTCCATTTGTAATTTGAAAACTCATGAATGAATGTGCAACAGTCTAATTTGGGAATTTATACTTTATAAGTTCAAACTGGGCAATAATTCCAAAGAAGCAACCAAAAACATTTGTGGTGCAAAAGGTGAAGTTGCAGTCGACCAGATAGTTCAAGAAATTTCACTTGGGTTGCAAGAACCTTGACAATCAGGAAAGGCTAGCTAGGCCTAATACCCATATTTACGAACCCCTCTGCTCGGGCAGGATATTACACAAGGTCAATTTTTAAGCGGAGTTTAACAGGTTTGAATTCAGAATTTTCCTTCTCCTAGACTAGTTGCCTCACCAAGGCTGAAGAACCCAGTCTGCCCTACTATTTACCCATGGCTGGAGGGAGAATAATTGGATTCATACCTTTCCCAAGGGTATTAGTGCTATGTGAAATGCAATCAGCCGCATCAAGGCTTTGAACTCGTGTCACAGTGTTCATTTCCTACGATGATAACCGTTACACCACGGCCTAATACCATGGATTCCAAGACTGTGCTCCAAGCTATAGAGGCAAATCTAGCAAGTAGCACTCTGAGAGTATCAGGAGAGCTTGGCATCTCACAATCCAGTTTAGTTCATTACAATCTTGGCAAAAGTATCTACAGATGCCAAGTTGTGCTTCAAATTACTAAAATATTGGAAAATTTCTGACTGACCTTAATATTTTGAATATTTTAGGGGTTAAAAATGACAGTTTTGCTGAGTTGGCTTTAGTGTTTGAGATAATGAGCTCTCCTCAAATTACAATTTTACCCCAGTATACTATCAGATTCTAACCTTGAAATTTTCACACTAAAAGTTAAAACCTTTTTTAATGACAAAGTAGCTAAAATAAACTACCTATATTAATTAAAGGAAGCAGTTTTGATATGCAACTGATTCTACTCAAATGGATGTGGTACAGAACTCACCATATGACTAAAAAAGAAATTTCAGCATTAAATCTGAAATCAGATAACCAAACATCTATGGATAAATTTAAGGCCATTTTAACTAGCTTCTGAAAAACATGATATCCGTCATCCAAAGAAATTGAGTCAATCTAGCAAAACTGATGTCCTATTTAGAATTAGTGTTCAAGAGTTACTCCTAAAAAATTTTCTTATAGACTTAGCAATAAAATTAGTTCTGAACAGGGATTATTGAAAAATATTCTTGCATGAGGGGGTTAACAGTAAAGTGCACACACAGATGCTATGATTGCACACACTAAAACAGAATAGACAAAAGGAACATATGAAAATGTCTTTAGTTTGCAAAAAAAAAATTTAAAATGAAACAAGCTGAAGGCCAAGCAATTTTGCTACAGTGAAAAGACTGACATTTGACCTTTTTGTATACCCAATGCCTTCCAGTCTTTACAAGTTCAAAGTCAGTTCATTGTAATATGTGGGGACACACAAATCTACAAAGCAACAATATAAGAAAGAAAATATCACTACAAAACTTGACTTTTCAAACTTCACTCACGTAATGACTTATATATACACACACAAATTTATACATACTCACTCACTCTCACACACAAACACACACATGTGTGTGCATTTACACACACAATATTCATTTGCTATTTATATATGTGTGTGGGTATAAACAATGTTTTTTATTGGACTTATATATACACATTTGTGCATATGTGTATACAATGTTATTTATTATATATATATATATATATGTATGTACATATGTGTGTGTGTATGTGTTTCTGTTTATATCTATACAGTGTTCTTTATTCTCTCTATCTCTCTCATATGTATATATATATATATATATGAATGCTTTTCTTTTTAAATGATCAGAGATTAAATGTTCTATAGGCACAACTGTTAACAGTGAACATTAGCAAGAACCTTCTTGCTGACTGTTCAAAATAATATAGCATTAGCTCAAGGCAAGAACATATTGACGAGCTCTTTCAGCAGAGAATGGTTCAATATTTACATAGCAATACTGAAGGGCATCAACATTATCAAAGTGTTTGTACTGTGTTGTAAATGATTGTGATAGGCTTTACAAGTGCTGTCATGGCTGCCATCACTACCACCACCACCACCACTACTACTACTGTATTGAGGTTGGGGAAAGGCGGGAGGAAGAAAAATGTGATAGATTCAGCAGAGATTATTCATTGTATTACACACCAAGAAGTAATAGGGGAAAATATTACTGTATCAGCTGGATAAAAAGAAAAGCAAAGAGAATGGGGAGACCATTCTTTATATCAAGCAGAAACTATACATGTGTGTGTGTGGATGGGGAGAGTGTAAGGCCAGCTTTACCATCTGGAGATGCCTGGGCTGATCTTAACCAAACTTGTTATACAACAGCCGTAGCTGGGTCAAGAAGAGACAAAGAAATAGAATGGATAGAAAATTTATTATTTATATCAGAAGAATCCGTGTCTGGCCAGCCTTCTCATTTAAAGATGCCTTGGTTGATTTTAATCAAACTTTAGACACTACAACTTCAAATTAAGTTAAAAGAAATTATAGAATGATAATGGATGTCTGAATTGGTGTTAATATATGTATGTCTGCATATCTGAGATTCTAGAAGTACCTGGGTTGATCTTAACCAAACTTTTGAGGTTTCAATTCATCTGTTCCACAAACATCTGGTCATTCTGTGAAGAGGATGTTGGCAAAAAATATGCAAGAAGATCAATCGGATTATGGGCACATAATCATCAGATCTTTATTAGAGAAGCACATTTAAAATGCATTAACTTAACAAATAAAGCAATCTCTAGTCAAGTTGGTAACTGAACAGTAATTGTGTAGGCTCTATATTATTGTTGATCATCAATTTTTAATCTCAATATAACAGAGATAATTATGAAATGCCAATTAGATTCTTTCACTCCATCCTAAATAGAAGCATGAACTATTGTTAGTATTAGAACTTAACAGGGATACAGATTATCTAGTAAGCAGTAAGGTCTCCCTTTCTCTTGACTAAGGGTTAAGTAACACCTTAACTGTTCTACAAAGTTGGCTTTGATATTAAATAGCCCATGAAGGTTACTAGGCCATTAACCAAAGAAACCAAAACCTCCTCAAAACCATATATATATATATACACACACACACACAAGAGGTACATATGTACATATATATATATATATATACACACACACACAAGAGGTACATACATATGTACACATATTAAATATACATACTGGTCTGATAATCACATAGTTGAGAAACTGAGAGTCACTATGCACTATCATAATTTAGATCTATATATGCTTTATCAATGATATCAAGCATTCTTCATTTATAAATATAGCAAAGTGCATAATTATTTTATATATATATATATATATATATATATATATATATATATATATATATATATATATATATATATATATATGTGGTATTTCCACAATGTGACAAAAGCTAACAGTCTGGTGGTATTGTAAGATACTGCTTGGGAACTCTGGATTAGTGGTAATGATGCCTTGTCCTTAAAACTATGCCTGGCCACAGTCATCATTTGATGAACGCTTTGTTGACCTCAGATTGTGGTAGTGTTTGCTATTTATATATATCATATATATATATAGAGAGAGGGAGTGACTATATATATATATATATTTATATATATATATATACACACACACACACAATATATATTTATATATATATAGACAAACATAGTAAGAGTGGCTATATATATATATATATATATATATATATATATATAGAGAGAGAGAGAGAGAGAGAGAGAGAGAGAAACACAGAGGGAGTGGATACATATATATATGTGTGTATATTTATTGGCCTAGAGGGTTAAGAGTAAAAAATATGAAATAAATTCAAATCAAAGTTCTTGCATGAAAAAGCGATCAATGCTGTTTTGGCAGAGAAGCTATTTTGGTTTTGGTTTCTTGGTTTAATGGCATATCAATTTTCATGGGTTATTTAATGCCAAAACCATCCTTGTAGAAAGACAGTAGTGATACAATTTACTCTATAGTTAGTGGGATAAGAGAGTTCACAGATTATATTATTTGGTCTAATAGTATATCAACTCCTGTTGATTATTTAATGCCAAATGTTTTTGTATATATCAGTTGGAAGTGAATATTTTGAAAGCAAATATTTTTGTTTTTAAATGAACTGTTAGAGCACAAGATATAAAATACTACATTCAACAGGAGTTGGTTGGTAGGTGTTTCATGACATACCAACTCTTGTGAGCTATTTAATCCCAAATTGTTTATATATATATATATATATATATATATATATATATATATATATATATACACGTGGTGCACTCAATAAGTTTCCAGACTTTTTTGTACTGGTACTTAAAATTGTCATAGACTCTTGAAAATTCAATATGTTATTGCTATACATCTTATGAGATGACTGACCAATTTTTATGATTTCAGCTTCAAATGAACAGCTACAACAGCAATTGGAATACACCCTACTAAAGCCTGATTGTCACAGTGGGTAAATTTCAAAATGCAATCTTGACGTGAGGACACTTTAGAAGAACGATATGCAATAAAATTGTGTTTTAAACTTGGAAAAAAATGCCACAGAAGCCTATGTAATGCTTCTCCCTGCTTTTTGACCATCTTGTATGAATCAGTTTTTGAGTGGCATAAGAGATTCAAGAAAGGCAGGAAGTCTGTGAGGGATGATGACCAAGATGGGCATCAAGACAGTTCCTCACCCTCCCTATAGTCCAGACCTTGCTCACTGTGACTTTTGGTTATTCGCTAAGCTCAGAGGCTGTCATTATGAGACAATCGAGGAGATAAAAGAGGCTGTGATGAAGGTCATTGACACACTTACACAAGAGGACTTCCATGGGGCCTTCCAGAAGTTGTTAGAATGGTACAACAAGTGCATTGAAGCCGGAGGAGATTACTTTGAAGGGGACTAGAGTTTCACATGTGTACTATCAATAAAAGTGCCCATACAAAAAAAGTCTGGAAACTTATTTAATGATCCCAGTATATATATATATATATATATATATATATATGTAGGATTCATAGGTGAATAGTTTGTAAGTAACTTTATCTTTAAACAAATTGTTAACGCTCATTTGTTTGTCCACAGTTAAATGGTTTGAGGTATTGCTATTTAACATTTATAATTATATTTATCAAGTAATCCTATATAATATAAATCCTTTGCACATGGCTGTGTCGTTTAAAATAACAAATAATAATAATATTAAGTAAATAATTAAACAAAACTAGTTGATCCATAAATGGAATCACCCAAGTGGACCTGGGAGTAATGGTAATGAAGGAGTACTCCATATTCCCCAAAATTTCAGGGCTGAAGCCTCACCATCAGATGCAGTTTAGTATCATATCCAGGATACTCAAGGAAGGGGGTCTTACCCCTCTGCAGAGGTAAATTCATTGTATTTTACAGCTCCATTCGACAAGGCAGCTTTCCCAAGGGTATTAGTTTGAAAGTGAATGTTATATTCATTCGTTTAATAAAAATTATTTTCTGGTATCCAAGTGTCTTTAACTGACTTTGATATGATCTGTTTTCAAAAACCCTGGCATTGAGCTCTCCATTTGAGAGATATATGTTAAGCATAAGCAAGAACTGAAACTAGCAAAAAAACTTATACTCACTATACCACAGGACCCACAATCTGAGAAATAGCTATTTCAATTATATCTGCCATGTATGTTTTTGTCCTACAATATGTGAAAAGTTTAATGACAAGTTCCTTTCATTCTTTTTCTTCCATTTGAAGCAAGCCATTATTTCTAACAAAGGGAGATAATTAGAAGATCTAATTCAAAGCAGTTTTAGCCTCACAATTGCTGCTATTAATTCTACTTTTATTGTCACTAAATAAAGATGTGCATTTTGTTTGAGCCAAAGTACCAGAATATCTTTAATTACTGGTTTCCTTTTCAACAAATGTTTGACAGTTACCCTATAAGGAGATCCCATTTATAATAAAACAGAATGTACAACATATAAAGAAACAATCACAGAATCAAATCAAGCTGCAAATTATGGAGCAAAAATATCAACAACAATAAAATAGATAATCTTATGAGATGATGTTTAGTGTTATTCAATCAAATGCTGGGATAGGTTTATTTTCAGCAAATTGCAATCATTGGATGGATGGTTGGTAGGTTGGTTTTAACAGCAAGTCAGCCCTTGTTGGGTTACCCAATGCTGACCAGTCTAATCGACAAAGCTTAGAATGTGCTGACTGCATCCTCAGCAGAGAGGGAAGATACGTCAAAAAGGAATGTCCTAGGTATGATATTAAACTGCACTCATTGGTGAGGCTCCAGTTCTGGAGTTTGAGGAGTGTGGAGTACCTCTTCATTGCCATTATTTCCAGCTTCACTCTGATCCATAGTGGTAGTACCTATCGAAACCAAATAACTGTGCAAACAAAGAATTATTATTAAGTAAGTTGTTGGTGACCATAGATGAGAGTGACCTGAAGGCTCCCTTTTCGATAGCTACTACACCGAGGTATAGGGGAGGGTGCTACTCCTTTCCCTGGATTGCTCCACTTTACCCTTGATCCCTACCTCATATTGCCGAGTGTTAAGCAAAGAGACATCAAGTACCATTTTTTGAGTCTTTGGTATGACTCAACCTGTAATTGAACCCAGGTCTCCCGGGCCATTGGCGAACACTCTAACCATCATGCCAATGTCCGGTAAATAATTAAAATTATTTGTATTTAGAATAGTTATTTAAATGTACTAAAGTAACTATTCTTAATACAAATAATTTACAATTATATGGCATCAAGTATTCCTGTCAAATATGATTTTTAAACAGATCTACTTGACCCATAGAAAGGACCCTAACATTTACTTCCACTTGGGATCAGAGTGGACCTGGGAGTAATAGCAATGAAGAAGTACTCAACACTCCTTAAAACTGGAACCTCACCATCAGATGCAGTTTGCTGTCATAGCCAGGAAACCCCTTTCTTTTAGGTGGTGGGTGAGTATACGTCTTTGCAGGAGATACAGTCAGGATATTTTAAGGTCTGTGTAGCGAGAGAAGAAACATAACTCCTGGATCAAAGCGCGTAAGACAATGCTTTGCTTGTCAAGCACTAGAAAATATGTTCACTTCTGGAGGCAGAAATTATAGTGGGCCGATCTCGTCCCTCGCGAGAAGAAATCTACCATGCATGTAAATTTCTATATGCCGGAACTTGCATAAAAGAGCATGCCAGCAGCAGGAGCGGGGTTGTTGTTGTTCTTTGCGAACTGCTTTTTTGACTGACAGAATGAAAAAGTTGACCAGAGGTGTACTGAGGAAGTCGCGTGTGTTATTTTTAGTCAACTGAGTCTACCCAATTGTCTGAGGACTGGGCTACTGCTCTTATTATACAACAATCTGCTAACAGGCTGGTCAATTATATGGGTTAAAGTATTCCTATTTAATACTAATGATTTTAAAACAAATCCCATTAAGCCATAGATGAGGCCCTAACAAGTCAAAGTGGACCTGAGAGTAATGGCAACAAAGGGGTGACTTTATACCCCCAGAGATCCAGAACTGGAACCTTACCACCAGGTGCAGTTTAGGGTTATACATAGAAAACCATTTTTTTGAGAGGTGGTCCTTTTGCAGGGGATACAGTCAGTGTGTTCTTAGTTAGAATTAAGAAAATAAATTTGTTAATTATAAAAGGTTGACGATATATACATTTTAATAGGTTAAATGTCAGACTTGCTTTTGTTTGAATTCATTACTTATATATTGATAAATTTTGGAGGTGCCTGTGGTGTAATGGTTATCATCATAGGAAATGGACACGGCAACACAAGCTCAAATCCTGGATGAGATTGCATTTCACATAGCACTAATACCCTTGGGAAAGGTATGAATCCAATTATCCTCCCCCCAGCTATGGATAGGTAGTAGGACAGACTAATTTTTTCAGCCCTGGTGAGGCTACTAGTCTAGGAAAAGGAAAACTCTGAATTCAAACCTGTTCAACTCTGCTTAAAAATTGACCTTGTGTCATATCCTGCCCGAGCGGAGGAGTTGGTAAATAGTATATATTGATAAAATGGAATGACCCATCTTCCCTGTACCCCAACAATAGTAGTAGTACTAATCATTATTTAAGTACACACAGATCACTCTATGCAGGACTTTAAGAGAAGAACTCTCAGCGTAGGACTTCAGTGCAGGACTCACATGATCGACCATTGCTTGGACTTAATACTACCCTTGCGAGGATAGTAATATTACTACTAATCCACTTGTTATATTTGTACACCCATACAAATAAACCTGCCTTTCTGTTATACCTACCTACCTGTGTTGTCTATTCTTTACCACTCAGAATAGCCTGTCATTGTATATCATTTATGATATAACATATATATATTTATTGTAATTTAGGTTAACTTTTTTCTTTGATTTCTAGTTTTGAAAAAAACAAAATGAAATGATATCTGATAAAAATGTCTCCATAAGTCTGCTATACAAATTCCAAGATAAAAGATTTTGTGCTTTCAATGCTCGATGCAATCCCCAGGCCAAATAGGGAAATATATAATTAGACAATGTCTGCTGAGCTGTGAAAGACTCAACTTGAGCATTGCGCTGTAAGGTATGTCTAGAGATTTTCAGAATACAAACTTTAATTTGCACAATTGATTAATATTGCTGTAATTCTTGTTTGTTTCATAAAATGTAAGTTTTGGTAAGCTCACAATGAATGAGGCACTTTTTATAAATTTTTCGACATTTCAGGTCTACTTATTTAAAAAATACAATACAACTTTATAATGCATTCAAATTATTCATATAATAGAGATAACTAAGAAACACTGATTAGAATCCTTCACTCCTTGATAAACAGAAGCATCAATATCATCATGGACTATTGTTACAGTGGGATCCCAATGGATTCTAACATTGAAAATATAAGAAAATACAGAATATTTCTGGGACATTGCACTTTTTTTTTCAAGAAATATAAAAATATAAATAAAACATGAAAATAACTTGAGCAGAGGGAGAAGATATGGTTAATGATCAGCAGTTGCAGGTGAGGAAATTACTTTATTTTTTAAGTTGGAGCACCTCAGTGTGTTATTTTTGTTGGGTTAATATTATAAACACACAAACATGTTTTGGTTTCTTTGTTTAATGGCATATCAACCTTTGTAGGTTATTTAATGCCAATGCTATTCTCCTAGAAGAACAGTAGTGGTACTATTTAACCCATAGCTGGGAGGATAAGGGGGTTCATACCTTTCCCAAGAGTATTTGCCCAAAAGTGAACATAATAGCGTGACTGGAGTATGAACTCACTTACCACGATTCTGCAGTCCATCGCTTTAACCATTACACCATGAGGACACCCCCCACACAAACACGTGTGCGCACACACACACACACACACATATATATATATATATATATATTAATAATATAGTATGCTATATTTTTAAATAGAGACTGCTTGACATTGGTGATAGAGTATATATATCAAAGTTAATATAGTGTAGACATAGAGTCAGTGGTGATTAGTGACTGTCAGTTTCTTACCCATGCAATCATCAGACTGTCTCTGTCTACAATATATATATATATATATATATATATATATATATATGTGTGTGTGTGTGTGTGTGTGCAGATGGTATTTATTGGAAATTCTCAACTGCTATTTTTACATGTATTTTTTTTTTACTTTCATTGTTGGCCTTTTTTTTTGCATTCAATTTTTGCAGAGTAATTAACTAAAGTAAATTCTAAACGTCTACATTTGTAAAAGTAGCATGGAGTCCTCCCTGGAATCTGTGCTGGAAGGACAAGCAAAGGGATTTCAGACTCTCTCAGCATCAGCAGAAGAATAATGGAAAACATTAGAAAGGAGCTGAAAGATTCAGGATTCAACTATAAGGCAACAATAGAGAGGAAATCCCATGGTTGATGATCTGACACAAATGCTAGAGTTTATTGTGAAAGTCCAGGAGAACATCAACAATAATCTTAGCAAGTCAATAAGTACGATTGCAAGGGAGGTTTGGTTTGGTTTTATGGCATATCAACCATTGTAGGCTACTTAAATCCATTTTTATACATATAAACAGTTCTATTTCAAACAATTCACTTTAGCATATTTTCACAGTTTAGTTCTGTTTGACCCATAGATAGGACCCAATCAAGCGCTATCACTCCAGGCCAGAGTGAACCTGGGAACAATGGCAATAAAAGGATACTCACCAAAGCTCCAGCATTACTGAAGCCTCACCATCTGATTGTTTTGTGTCATATATAGGACACTCATTGGGAGAGTTTTAACCCTGTGGAAAGATGCAGTCTGTGTATTCTACAGTCCCAGCCGACTGAGCTTTGCAAGGGAGGAAAATCAGTATGGAGAGGTCATCAGGCTGGTGGTGCATGAGGACATTGGCTACCTCTCATATAAGATGAGGAAGGGACAATTTGTGTCCAAAATGACACAGAAAGAGCGATTCAAGGACTCCAAGATGATCAACAAGTTGAAACATCTGCTGGAGTCAGACATGCTGTGTTTTTTATCTAAAGAGAAGAACTTCTGTCAAGACCAAAAGATCAACTCCCAGAAAAAACAGGCAGCTGGATAGTAATCTTGTGAATGAATACTGTCTGAAATGCACAGAAACTTAAAGAAGTAACCAACACAATACAAAAAAATTAGCAATTAGAATATATTCAAGCCCAAATTGATCAAATTTGATAGAAGATGGACAATCCTGAATAGCATGAGAGAGAGTAAATTAAGTGAGGAGAAAGAAAAGTACATTAAGAGCAAAATTAAAAACTATTTGTGTCAAGAAGAAAGATTTCTGAAGTGGAAAGAACATTTCAAGAATCTGCTCAGAATCCCTTCTGATATCACTGATAAACTTATCCAAGAAATCATTCATGACCAATTAGATTTCCAACTAGGACAATTTACAGAGGAAGAACTTGACACAGTATTGAAAAAAAATCAAAAACAGAAAAACTGCAAAACTTGACAAAATATCCCCTGAAGTTTGGAAGACAAAAATTTGATAATATTCAACACAACGTTTCGGGCGATATGTCCCCCGGCCTTCTTCAGGTGTTTGTCAAACTCGAGAACCTTCATGGAATTTCGAACTACGTCCTTCATTGAATCCAAGGTCACCTGTTCTGATTCCGTTAGCCATAACTGGGTACAAGTGTTAAGTATTCCTGTATTGTTACTTGCCTGCAGTCAGGATTGAACCTACAACTTCCAGATGATTGTCTCCTTAGAAGCTTAGGGAACCAATGCTTACAACTGTTACGCTATGTGTCCTGCTGGACATATATCGTCCGAAACGTTGTGGAAATAAAAATAAAGATGAAAACAATAGTCCGAAAACACTTAATGATAAAATCTTGGTAGCAATATCTCATTTACAGAAAACAATGTCAACATATGCATAGGTAAATTATAGATGGCTATTGACAAGTTATCAACCAACCATATGGAAATCTGATATCCCTGATAAGATAGGAATTCTTCCAAGCTATAATCTTGTCAGTATGAATGTATGGTTGCACTACTTGGATTCTAATGAAATGATTGATGAAAAAGCTCAATGGGAACTACAATAAAATGCTGCATGTTCTTCTTAACAAATTCTGGAAGTAACACACCACAAAACAGCAGCTGTACATCCACTTACTTCCAGTCTCACAAACTAGCAAAGCAAGACATAGTGGGAACTGAAAAGTAACGTGATGTTCTCAGCTCTGCACAGACATTGGGTGCCTCCAAGAGGACTTATCAAGTGTGATAACGGATAGGGACAAGTAGCAAGAGAGAGTCAAAGGAAACTATGCTGGAGGCACACTTTGATGATGACTCAAGTAGAATTTTCAGTAGCCAATGTTAATATTTGTTGAGACAAGGAAAAAACAACAAACAAAAAAATATTTAGGTGAGCATTATTGATAATCAGCTTGAGAAAAAGTTATGCATTTCATGGCAGTTGCTGTCAAGAGGCACTAACTGCACTTTCTTTTCAGAGTAATATTGCAGTGCTTGAATATTTAAGGTTGGCAATTGCATGAGGAGAATGAGATATGAGAAATGGGCTATTTTGTCATTGCTCTGTACATATCGATACCTCCTCTTATCCCTTTGGACATTTGATAGGCTGAGTCACTTGAATGGGATTTGCTTCTTCTTGGGGGAAAGTAGTGTGAGGTCTGTTGAAGCATGAATTCAACTTGGGTAACATTCTCTGGCAGGCAAACTGACAGCCTTGTTTGGGATTTGGCATCTTCAAATGCATTTTATGGCAATATTGGAATTAACCACAGCTTTTTTGCAAGAATGTGTCGAGCAAATTGCTAACTTTTTATCTGGCTAATATTTATAAACCCCCCATAAAAAAAAGTAGTTTACTTGCTTTATCTGCAGAAGATATAGGGGACCCCCAGTGAAAAATATGGATAGTAACATACCCAATATATATTATTACTACCTTAATAATCATATTTACCAACCCCTCCGCTTGGGCAGGATATGACACAAGGTCAATTTTTAAGCGGAGTTTAATAGGTTTTAATTCAGAGTTTTCCTTCTCCTAGACTAGTTGCCTCACCAAGGCTGAAGAACCTAGTCTGCCCTACTATTTACCCATAACTGGAGGGAGAATAATTGGATTCATACCTTTCCCAAGGGTATTAGTGCTATGTGAAATGCAATCAGTCAGGTCCAGGATTTGAACTCGTGTCGCCGTGTCCATATCCTGCGACGATAACCATTACACCACGGGCACCTTCATCAACTACCTTAATAATAATTGTTACATGATAGTTATTTGAAAATGATTTGGTTTTTTAAGAATTTTTCAATTTTGAAGAATTATAACTTTACAAGTCGGATTGAACAAGGTGACCATAAAACCAGGGTTCAATTTACAAGCGACTGAACAAGGTGACCATAAAGACAGGGTTCAATTTATATGTGACTGCACAAGGTGACCATAAAACCAGGGTTCAATTTACAAGGGACTGAACAAGGTGACCATAAAGACAGGGTTCAATTTATAATGTATGAATAATCAGATGCTGATTTTGTGTTTAATTTTAATGGACTGAAAAATATTAGTATATCCAACCTCTACACTATAGACAAGATGCACTGCAAAGACCATTTTTAAATGGAGTACAGCAGGTTTGAATACGGAGCTTTCCTTCACAAGGCTAAAGAATATGGGCTACCTATTTACACTTACAGAAAAGATGAATTCATGCCTCTCCATCCTCCTCCTCAGCTTCTCTTACTCAACTCTCCTCTTCCTTTCGTCTTTTTCACCCACTTCATTCTTTCTCCATCCTCTTCCTCAGCTTCTCTTACTCTCCTTTCCCTTTCTTTTTCCTCTGTTTTTCTTTTCCTCCTTCTCTCACCTTCTTTCTCTCCACACCTTCATATTTCCTCCCCTCTTTTAAGATATTTCAAAGCAGCTAACACCTCATGCATATCACTTGCGATCACCAATCCCCATCAGATCACAAAAGTTAAGTAGCAATGAGTCAATTGAATTCTGAGATGGGTGACCCTTTAGGAACAGCAAATAGCAATCTGAGCTAATCTGAGTGCAACTGCTAGAATGAGTGTCTGTACATATATATGCATATATATGTGTGTATATATATATATTTTTTAGCATACTCAGCGAGTATATATATATATATATATATATACACACTCACTGAGTCTGCCAAAAAATGTATACACAGTTTAGGAAATTGAAAATCTATAAATATTTTAAAACCAAATTTATTCAGATATCAACATAATCAAAGTGTTTGTCCTGTGTGGTGAATTATTGCGATAGGTTTTACAACTACCACCACCACTCTTGTATTGAGGTTGGTGAGAAGAGGAGGAGAATGGGAAGACTGTTCTTTATATCTAACAGAAACTATACATGTGTTTGTATGGATGGGGGGATGCCTGGGCTGATCTTAACCAAACTTGTTATACAACCATCTTAGTTGCATCAGAAAGAGAATGAGTAGAGAATTTATTATTTGTATTGCGAAGAACTGGTGTCCAGGCAGCCTTCCCATTTGGAAATGGTTGGTTTTAACCAAACCTTAGATACTACAACTTCAAGTTGGGTTAAAGGAAATATAAAATGAAAATGGATGTCAGATTGGTGCATATACGAGTGTTTGTATATATGAGATTCCAGTGGTACCTGGGCTGATCTTAACCAAACTTTGGATATGCCTACTTGTCTGTTTTACAAATATCAAGCTTGCATATATATATATATATATATATATATAAGCATTACCTGGGATAAAAATAATATACTAGATTACATTTTGTTTTAAAAAATTGATTTTTCTTGCAGTCTAAACAAGCCCAGTCACTGATTTTCTTCCCAAAAATATGTTTTCGATTGTTACAAACTCAAAAGTATGTATTCAGCCAACCTCTCTGGTATGGGTGAGATGTAACATAAAGTTAATCTTTAAACAGACTACAGCTGGTTTGAATTCAGAGTTTTCTTTCACTTAGATTGGTTGTCTAACCAAGGTTAAAGAATCTAGTCTGCCTATTTACCCTTAAATGGGGAGAGAAAAGATGGATTCATGCCTTTTGCAATATTTTAGTATATGCTAGTTTGCAGCGTGTATATCATGTGACTGAAGCAGTTCTGGTTGTGGAAACTGTCACAGCTGGTTGTATCGTGGCAACTGGTGTGCTGAAATGCTGCATTGCTTCAATTCATATGCGATTTGAAAGCTGCAGAGATAAACATGCAATGTAGTGTAATTCAGGAACTTTAGCAACCAAAAATCATTTGTTGAGCAAATAGAGTAAGCAGAGGATTCAAGAAATACTGCTCAGGTTGCAAGAACCTTAAACCTCACAGTTCAGTGCGGTCCATCACCTTCACAGAATTGGCAAAAGGCTCCAGTTTGGTTTGGTTTCTTTGTTTAATTGCATATCAACCTTTATAGGTTAAATAATGTGAAAGCCATCCTTCTAGAAGAACAGAAGTGGTACGATTTAACCCAGAATTGTGAGGATACAGGGGTTCATACCTTTCCCAAGGGTATTAGTCAGAAAGGTTTGGTTTGGTTTCTTTGTTTAATGCCATATCAACCTTTTTAGATTATTTAATGCCAAAACCATCCTTCTAGAAGAGTAGTGGTACTATTTAACCCATAGCTAGGAGGATAAGGGGGTTCATGCCTTTCCCAAGGGTATTTGTCCAAAAGTGAATGTAATAGCGTGATTGGAATTCAAACTCGCTTACTACAATTCCACAATCCATCGCTTTAACCATTACACCATGAGGACACTCCCAAAAGCATCTGGAGCTCTTGAATTGTGCCTCATTCATTAAAATATTGCAAAACTTCTGACTCAGCCTCGTTGTGCCTCATGTTACTAAAATATTGCATAACTTTTCACTCAGCCTAGAATTTATGATAGGAAGTTTAACACACGTGATCGATATGTGCGTACTTTACAAATAAGCATATTGTCATATGGAAGATGTTATTTAGGAAAGTTTTTAAAAATTGAAGAATGAAACCACTTTAGGAAATGATCAATGAAAATAACCTCAGTCCTTTCGTTGCTACTGTCACTAGATTTTTTACGACTGATTTGGACTTATAAAAATGGATCATTTCATGTGGGCCTGGGGAACCAGATTGAATTCTAAATAAATCAATTGTCTCAGTTCTTCTTTAAAGCAGCTACAGTTTACAAAGTGCTGACGGAAAAAAAAGATGCACTGTACCTCATTTTTTGTAGGTGGCAGTTTGAATGTAAAATAAAAAATCCTGCCATCACCACCACCACCACCACAATCAATTCAAAACATCAGTTTTCAACCAAGGCAGTCAAAAGATCAAGATTAGATGATTGAATGACTCAATCTTTCATCTTTATTGAAAAATTTTCATGCCAACTATTTTAAAGTGGATCGCATGCACACAAAGGCATGTAGATGTTTATATATATATATATATATATATATATATATATATATAATTTTTTTTTTTTTTAAAGAAAAAAACCAAAGACCGGTTAATTCATGATTATAAATTTATTTCGGTCCCGTATTTTCAGTTTCTGGTGTGAACCAAAAACATGAAAAAAAAAATTAATACTGGACTTTTTCAGACCCAATGGATAATTAATTAAATTTAAATTTAAATTCCTCTACCAGGAAAATTTAAATGTTCAGCTCTTGAATGATTTTCTTGTCCTGAGGGAATTACTCCAAACTTTTTAACCTGACCGAATATATATATATATATATATATATTTACTAATCAATTATCTACCAGTATTCACGGTACCAGAAAAAAACAAAAAACCCCTGGCCAGGAACAAGAGAAAAAAATATCTCGAATCCCGGTCCAGAGGAAAAAGAAAAAAGTTTTTTGGGGTGAAAAAGAAAGAAAAGACCACCTCGTCCTAGTCCTTGAAAAAAATCAAGTGGTACAAAGTCAGTGGCCAAAAGAAAACCAAAAAACCCTCCGCGAATACTGCAATGCTATAGTTACTAAAGTGCTCAACATTAAACAATGGAGCCAATTATAAAATTAATTTAAATCGCTAGTCGAAAGTCTTCTACTAAAGTTTCACCTTAACGGATCGTCAGGAAGCCTCGCCTAAACGCTTAGGCGAGGCTTCCTGACGATCCGTTAAGGTGAAACTTTAGTAGAAGACTTTCGACTAGCGATTTAAATTAATTTTATATATATATATATATATATATATATATATATATAAATTCAAATCAGACTGAGAAGTTTTTGTGAGGCAAAAACAGTTATTTTTGAGTTGGGGTCAGTATGCATTAAACTTATATTGTAAATCGGATATTCTTCTAATAAAAAATGGACACTAAGTCAGGGTCCAGTATGAATTGATTTTACATTGAAAATGGGAGACATCCCTTGTCCTAAAGATGGACATGAACTCAGAGACCATTCTGTATTACATTTATATTGTAAATTGAATTTCCCTTGTCTTAAGAATAGACACAAGTTCCAGGTCCAGTTTACATTAGATGTACATTGTATATTTCTTATCCTAAAAATGGACATAAAAGTTGAGGTCCAGTATGCATCAAATTTACATTGTAAATTTGATATCCATTGCTATAAATATGGACACGAAATCAGGGTCCAGCCTGCATTAAATTTACATGATATATTAGACATCCCTTGTTATAAAAACAGACAGGAAATCAGGGTTCATCCCGCATTAAATGTACATGGTAAATAGGATATCCCTTGTTATAAACATGAAGTCAGGGTTCAATCTGAATTAAATTTAGATTGTGAATTGATCATGCTTTGTGATAAAAATGGACAAGAAATCAGGGTCCATTCTGCATTAAATTTCGATTGTGAATTGGATATGCCTTGTCTATGTACTTAGAACATCGATTGACAAAATCAGAGAGAATGGCTTCGAGCTGACAAAGAAAAGAAGCAGAAGGTACCCCGCAAAAACAATTACCGATGCCGACTACGCCGATGACATAGCGATACTGGCAAATATACCCGACCAAGCCGAAACACTACTGCATAGTTTGGAACGAGCAGCCGCAGGCATAGGCCTCTATGTCAATGCACACAAAACGGAATATATGTGCTATAATCAAACGGGGGACATCTCCACTCTAGACGGAACCCCTCTTAAACTAGTAGACAAATTCACTTTCCTAGGAAGCAGCATCGCATCAACCGAAAAGGACATCGACACGAGGTTAACGAAAGCATGGACAGCTATCAATAGGCTATCGATTATATGGAAATCAGACCTAACCGATAAAATGAAACGCAGTTTCTTCCAGGCAGTGGTCACATCGATACTGCTATATGGGTGCACTACATGGACTCTAACAAAACGGCTGGAGAAGAAGCTAGACGGCAATTACACAAGAATGCTGCGAGCAATCTTGAACAAGTCCTGGCGGCAACATCCCACAAGACACCAACTGTACGGCCACCTGCCTCCTATCATGAAAACTATCCAAGTTAGATGAACCAGACATGCAGGACACTGCTGGAGAAGCAGGGACGAACTCATAAGTGATGTACTCTTATGGACCCCCACACATGGCCATGCAAAAGCAGGACGACCAGCACGAACATACATTCAGCAGCTATGTGGGGATACGGGATGTTGTCCTGAAGACCTGCCTAGGGCGATGAACGATAGGGAGGAGTGGCGAGAGAGGGTCAGGGATATCCATGCTACCAGCACGACATGATGATGATGATGATTTTCAGTATTAAGTTTATATTCTACAGTAAACACCCACTTACATAAATATGGACACAAAGTCGACATTCAGTTAGGAATTTTAAACATTTAGTAAATTGCAACTGACAATGGAGTTATTAATATTATAGTCCTATATTCTTCTGTTCAGAGGTTTTATAAATGAACCTCAAGCATTTTTTCATATTTCTTGCTATCTAAATACCATCATCTTAATCTTAATGGTACGTTAATCCATCTGGGGTTATTTTATGCCAGGAGGTTAGGGAAGTGCCTTCATTGTACATTTATATTTACATTCTTTGTGCAGTTCTTTCTTAAGAGTATTTTCACAGTTATAAGACATCAAGTATTCCTATCTAATACAAATAATTTGTATAAAAAATAGGAGGAGCAAGAAGTCAGACAGGAATTTATGGAAGAAAATAATTTTACTTTAAATAAGAGGTAGAATTAGCAATCATAGCTTAAAAGGTGTTTTAAAATTCTAAC
>CAUZXS010002744.1:30000-85000 GCA_963585895.1 Sepioteuthis lessoniana
TCAAATGACTTAATTTGGCATTAAATTACCCAAAAAGGGTTGATACACTGTTAAACAAAAACCAACCAACCAACCAACACTCACACACATTTACATATATAAAGACAGAGAAAAACATACATACGGAGATCTACATATATATTTACACTTACAACATACATATACATATGCACACACACACACACACACACACACACACACACACACATATATATATATATATATATATATATATATATATATATATATATTACACACCTGAACATTTCTGCATATATTTTTTATTTCAAAATGCTTCAATATTTTTTTCCAGTGTTTTTGAAAGTCAGTTTAACATGATCAATTTGATTATCCGATCTTATAGACAAGTAGAAATCAGGTTTAATGATTTTTGTATTTCTAAGTATATTTATCAATATACAAACCAAATCTGTGTGCATGTAAGTGCATATTTGAATGCCTACATAAACAAATACATAGACTGAAATTCATAGTAATTGAAAAGTATATGTATATTGGAAATAAGGCAGTGAAAATCAACACAAAGTTTCAAAATGAAAGTCTATATAAGAACTTTTGAACCAATTGTGCAAGAACTGAATCAAATGTTTGTAATATTAAAGTCTTTTTATGCAAGCTCATTTAAAAACATCAATCTTTAATTGGGATGAACATTTGGGGTTCTGAGAATTTCAAATTCAGCAAAATCTGACATATATATATATATATATATATATATATATATATATATATATATATATATTTATTTCTTTCATCTAGAGATTGCATGACCCCCATTAAACTGCAGGTAAGGGATTTTAAGAGTTCATAATTTGAATATTTTAGTGTTTAGTCATGCTCTGCCATAGTAGCACTGAGCACTTATTATGCACTTTCCGTATTAGCATTTTTTATATATCTTCTCTTTCTGTACAACCCAGTTGGCTGGGGGCTCTAAAATATGCCAACTATATCTCTGCAGAAGGAGTAAGGCCTCCCCCTTAATGAGTGCCCTGGATGTGACACTAAGCAATCAGTCCTGGAGCTTTAGTGAATGTGGAGTACTTCTTCATTGCCATTACTCCCAAGTCCACTCTGAGATGAAGTGGTAATAACTGTCAGAGTCCAATCTATGAGTCAAATAGAACTATTCATTAATATTAATTTGAAAAATTAGTATTAGATGAAAATACCTGAAACCATTTAACTCTCTAAACAAATGATATTTGGGTCATTTTAAAGATGTTACCTACAAACAATTCACTTAAAAATCATTTAAACAGGAATTGGCATTGAATAACCATCAAAGTTTGGTATGCTATTGAACCAAACAATCTAACTTTCTCCCTAAAAAACAGTAGTTCTCAGTATAACGCTAATCTGCATCTGATGGTGAGGCTCCAGTTCTAGAGATGTGGGGAGTTTGTAGCCACCCACTTCATTGCTGTTACTCCTATGTACACTCTGAGCAGGAGTGATCATATCTGTATAAATAAATATCAAATAGAATACTTGATATCATAACACAATGATCAGATGAATAAAAAAAATTTACCATGAAATGTAAAATAGTAATAATCATTTAAAAATGAATGGATGACATTTTTATCTTTGAGAAATTATACCACAAATTATAGATTTAAATATGATCAGTACCATACAAAGTAATTATTAGAAAACAGTCCGAGAGGATTTTGACACATCATTAAAACAAAATAAAACCTAAACTACACAAATGCAAATAAAGATACACAATGTACAAGATTCCTTAAACTCTAGGTATAAAATAACTTGACATGTCAATAAAATCAACCTTAATTGCAATTACTCCCGGGCTCACAGACCCAGAGTTTTAGTACCTGTTAGGGTTCCATCTATAGGTAAAAAAAATCTGTTTGAAATCCAGTTGGCTAAGGCTGTAAAATATGCCAACTGCACCTTTGCAGAGGGAGTAAAGCCCCCTTTCTCAACAAGTGACCTGGATATAATACTAAACTGCATATGATGGTGAGGCTTCAGTTCAGGTGCTTTGGGGAATATGGAGTACCTCTTCACTCACATTACTCTCAGGTCCACTCTGAGCCAGACTGGTAGTACCTGTTAAGGCCCCATCAATGGATCAAAATAGAACTGTTCAATCTTTTACAGGGGATTATTATTGAATAGAATTATAAGTGTTAGATAGCACTACTTGAAACCATTTAACTGTACATAAACGAATGAGCTCTGACTTGTTTAAAATGTTACCTACAAACTACTTGTTTACAAATCATATATATAATATTATATAATATATATGAATAAAAAAGATTTGGCAACCAACCAACCACCCAAACCTCTCTCAATCTCTCTCTTTGTATATATATATATATATATATATACAAACACGCATTTATAATCTTTCTCTGTCTATATATATGATGATGGACTCTGCTGTTGATCTCAATATATGATGCTCAACATTTCAATTAAAGATATGAACTGTTGGTCTACTTACACTGGTGATTTGTTGATAGTGGTGAAGGTTTGTGCAGAACCAGCCATCTTCTTGGATAAGCTGATAACAGAAGAATGGTGCAGCAATGTGCAAAAGATTCTCCTGAACAACACTCTTCAGCTTTTGAATTCAGAGTTTTCTTTCTCTGATTGCGCCTGCAAAGCAAAAGAGCCCAATCTGCCTTACTATGTTACCCATAGCAGCGGAATATATATATATATATACACGCACACACACACACATATATAAATATATTATTTCACTCTCTGTCATATATACACACGTACACACACATATACATATATATAGACACATAAATGTGTGTGTGTATGTGTATATATATATATATATATATATATATAAACACACATATATACATAGACACATACATGGATATATATTTATACTCATTATACGCACACATATATATATATATATATGTGCACATAAACACACACACACACACACACATATAGACACATACATGGATATACATGTACTTATATATATATATATACATACACACACACATACATACATGGATATACATCATACACATATACCTTAAAAAAGTTAAATTTCTCTAGCACTATGTACAACCACTTGACAGATGTGATGATGTGTAACAAAATAATAATGTATTTTCGATAAAGTGAAGAGAAAAATCGTATTGTGGGTTGTACAAACATAGTACCAGTTGTTTCCAAGGAAATTATGATGAGAAAGCCTGGACCAAACAATTCACACACACACACACACACAAGTCTTGTTGGTTGCTTCTCTTTTGCCCTTGTCTATTTATGTAACAGGACTGGGCAATGGACAATGGCAGGCTGTTGGGAGTCAAGAGTGGGGGTGTGGGCTGGAACCAGGGTAGAGATTGACAGGTCTCAAAATGTTCTTGGTTTATTTTTGGCTTGGCTTACTGCTGACCTCAAACAAAACCTCATTTTCTATACAGGGCAGATTGCTTGATGTACTGGACATTGTAAGAAAAGCAGAAATGAAAAGTAAGAAACTAAATGAATAAATACATAAAACCTCAAAATATTTTGCTAAAAACGGACCAATAAAAAACCCAAACATTTACCTTAGCAAATCACCAAGATAATAATTTTATAGAAAGATGAAGACAGTTTTAAAAACAATCATGCGATCTGTTTCTATATTAACCCTTAAACTGTCAATGTATTTTCGATGCTTGTCCACAATAACCTTACCAAGAAATTTTCAGTTAATTCTGCAGTTATGTACAAAAAAAAAAAAATGTAATGTTTACATTCACCATCCAGATATGAGTAAGTTTCAGTTATTTGCTTCATTTTTTTTTCTTTTAATTACAGAACACTAACAGTCCCAAAAGTCAGAAACTGACCATGAACCATTGAAACCTTCTAAATGCTTGGGTGGAGGAAAAGACTTGAGAAATATGGTCAATAACCTAATTTTAACTACTTGACAATTAAGAAGAATTTAGGTTTTTCAGACCACACCACTGCTGTGATTGGTTAAAATACTGACAAGAGTACTGGAGAGCTGAGACTTCTGGGAAGACAACCAGTTACAATTGCTGAGAAAATCTCAGAGATAATAATAATAATAATAATAATAATAATAATAATAATAATAATAATAATACACAGTATATGCACAAACCAGAATCTGTTTGATGGTGAAAAAAGTAAATGATTGAAACTTACTCTTACCTTGGTGGAACAAAAAGTAAAATGAAATATTTACTAAAAATCGATTTATGAAAAAAATCAACTAGAAAACTTAGAATAGTCCTGGAAATCTGAGGAAATTTGATGTCACTCAGAATTCAGTGAAAAACCACCAGTTAGAGCTGGTATGAAAAACTTACAAGTAAAGTACCTTAAGAATAACCTTAAGAATACTCAACTTGTACAGAAAATGATGTAAGTTTCAATGAAAATCTAGTGTTATACATTGTAAGGTAAATCTAGTATGCATGGGTTCTTTTCAATGTATGTGCTATACAAGGTCAAACATGAGGCTGCTCTGTTAGCTGGGTCTGTAGAATAAGCAGTCTGCACTTCTGCAAAGTAGTAAATCGAGGCCACCTGTTACCTGGTGGCAACCTGTAATGATTGAGGAGGGGGTTCTGATAACTGAGCAGTCTTTGACCTGGCTATCAAAGTGGTTACATGACTTGTGACACTCCATTTTGGCCTTTACCAGGCTAGACAGCCTGTTGAAAAGGCTCAATCAAATCTTTAGGCTGGTTATGTCAAGCTCTAACACCAACCATATAATTCATATTATTCTTGTGGCAAATGAGTACCCAAATGTATATTATCTTAAAGGTGCTAGAAAGTAGTAATCAATGTTCAATTCTGCTAAGTAATACCTGAAACCACTTAAACTGTGCACAAACAAATGATTAATATTAAATAGAATTATTTGTGTTAGATAGCAATACTTGAAACCATTTAGTGTTCAAGATATGACATTAGATTACATCTGATGGTGAGACTCCAGTTTTGGAATTTGGAGAATGTGGAATAACTCTTCATTACCATTACTCTAAACCAGAGTGGTCGAATGTGTTAGGGTCACATGTATGAGTCAAATAGAACTGTTCAATCTTTTACCAGGGATTATTATTACTATTGAAACCATACAGCTGTGTGCTGGCCCAGTTGGCTGAGGCTGTAAAATACACCAACTGCATCTCTGCAGAGAGGTAAGACTCTCTCCAAATGAATGTCTTGGTGGCCCAGTTGGCCGAGGCTGCAAAATACACCAACTGCATCTCTGCAAAGAGGTAAGACTCTCTCCAAATGAGTGTCTTGGTGGCCCAGTTGGCTGAGGCTGCAAAATACATCAACTGCATCTCTGCAGAGGGGTAAGACTACCCCCACTCCCAATGAGTATCCTGGATATGACACTAAACAATCTGATGGTGAAGCTCCAGTAATGATGGAGCTTTGAGGAATGCAGAGAACCCCTTCATGGTCATCACTCACAGGTTCACTCTGGCCAGGAGTAGTAGCACCTGATATGGGTCGAATAGAACTGTTTGACATTTAATCTGTACTTATGCTAAATTGAACTGTTTTTACATTTAACTGTGTCTAAATAAATAAATGATGTTTAATTGAATTGTTAGTGATACATAACAGTAGTTGGAAAACATTAAACTGTGTGCAAACAAATGATTCATAGTAAATAGAATTATTTGTACAAGATAGAAATAAATGAAACCATTTAACTATGTGCAAAAAAAATGAGCTCAGCCACATTTAAGAATGTTATTTACAAAATGTGTTTATAAATCATATATATTTAATATATATATATATATATATATATGTATAAACAGGATTTAGCAAGTTGTTTGTATTAGATAGGAATACTTGATGAATAAAATTACTAATGTTAAATAACAATACTTGAAATCATTTAACCGTGTTCAAACAAATGATTAATATTAAATAGAATTATTAGTGCTAAATAACAATACTTGGAACCATTTAACTGTGTGCAAACAAATCAGCAATAACTCATTTAAAAATAAAGCTAACAAACTATTCACATACAAATTATATATATATATGTATAAACAGGATTTAGCATTAAATAACCATCAAGGGTTGATATGCCATTAAATCAAATAATCTCACCTAAACCAGCATGAAGTCATTTTTAAGTGTTTTATATTATATGGCAAAGCTCGTATCAACTGAAAATAATGATGTTGTATATTTCATAATGACATACTTACTACTGAACAGAGAGAAAACCAATATTTTTAATTTTACCCAAAGCAAGATTCCTATAAAATAACCTGGTGTGTTTGAGAAAACCTTACTGCTCACATATCTAACTATTTGGAGATTGTGTTGTGACAAGTTGCATCCAAGATAGGGAAGGAGAGAAATAAATTAAAAGGGTGTGTCTAGACTTGTTTGCGATATGATACCCTCCAAACACTTATTTGCACTTTTTTTTCCTTTTCTTTTAATAATACAAGAGTAAACAGGTCACAGCAGAAGTATGAGCCTTTTGTAACCTCAGCATATTATAACATTGACATTTCAAAGTGCTTCTAGAACCCAATGGCAGAGTCTCTCCAAAAATTTAGCACATCTTATCAAGTGTAAAAACAATTTTCAACATAATTTTTTGGTAATGGGTTTGATTAAAAGTAAGCTGTCTACAGTTCCGAGAAAGGTTGTTAATATTTACAGAGTTATTTAAACAGTTCAACTACCTGCTTTTATGGCTAACAGTATGTTTTGACCAGTGCATAGAATATCTTCTACTCCTTTCTGTTTGTTACTTAGGATATTTTCTAACCCTTCCCACTGAGATATCTTAAAGTCCTTTCTTTTTTATTCCTTTTATAAAGAGTATCTTCTAAGCAATCTGATTTTTTATAAAGGATATCTTCAAATCATTTCTTTTTATAAAGTGTAGCTTCTAAGCAATCCTATTTTTTTTATAAAGCATAGCTTTCTTTTTATAAAGGGTAGCTTCTAACCAATCCTAATTTTATAAGAGATATCTTCCTTTCTTTTTATAAAGGGTAGCTTCTAACCAATCCTACTTTTATAAGGGATATCTTCCTTTCCTTTTATAAAGGGTAGCTTCTAACCAATCCTACTTTTATAAGGGATATCTTCCTTTCCTTTTATAAAGGGTAGCTTCTAACCAATTCTATTTCATAAGGGATATCTTCCTTTCTTTTTATAAAGGGTAGCTTCTAACCAATCCTACTTTTATAAGGGATATCTTCCTTTCCTTTTATAAAGGGTAGCTTCTAACCAATTCTATTTCATAAGGGATATCTTCCTTTCTTTTTATAAAGGGTAGCTTCTAACCAATCCTACTTTTATAAGGGATATCTTCCTTTCCTTTTATAAAGGGTAGCTTCTAACCAATTCTATTTCATAAGGGATATCTTCCTTTCTTTTTATAAAGGGTAGCTTCTAACCAATCCTACTTTTATAAGGGATATCTTCCTTTCCTTTTATAAAGGGTAGCTTCTAACCAATTCTATTTCATAAGGGATATCTTCCTTTCTTTTTATAAAGGGTAGCTTCTAACCAATCCTACTTTTATAAGGGATATCTTCCTTTCTTTTTATAAAGGGTAGCTTCTAACCAATCCTACTTTTTATGAAGGATGTCTTCAAGTCTTTTCTCTTCTTTTTTTTTTATAAAGGGTATCTTCTACACAATTCCATTTTTTATAAGGCTATCTTCAAGTCCCTTCTTTTTTTTCCATGGAAAACCTTCTACATGGCATTTAATAATGGATTCCTTCTTGGGATTGCATTATGCCAGAAGCAATAAATTACGGAATGATTCACTGGAGAATGTCACTTTGAAGTCAACAAGTTGAGAGGCAAAATAAGTACTGTGAAGCATACTAATTGTTTCACAGAAAAATTTTCTACCCTTTCCTCTTTTTGTAAAGGACATTTTCTAGCACTTTCTATTTTTTGGCATGGGATATCTTTTATAACCTTCTTTGACATATGATATCTTTTAACCTTATCTTTCTCATAGGATAGCAACAATTCTATAATTTAAGCTCTTTTACCATTTCTGAAAACTTTTTGACTAGTCTGACTCTTTGAATTTACATCTCAGAAAACACCTAATTGTAAAATAAATAGATAAATATATAAATAAAATAAAATTAAAAAGCCTTTCTTTCAGGCAAGTATCATTTGAAAAAGGAAGATAATTTACATCAATTACTGGTGCTCCTCCAGTTATAAGGTGTCAGTCATGAGTAGCCACTTGTTTGTAGGAAAAACACTGACAAAACTGACCTTTTCACAGATACCACTATTAAACACACTAACACACAACCATCACATCTAGGAGCTGACTTGGAATGAAGGTCAAACCAGGGTTTTGAAAAATCTGTGACTTACTGTTTTCAGGATATTTCTCTGACACTTAGACTATCAGAGACATGATCCCTTTCTAAAGAAAATAGTTTAAGTAGAAACAACTATCTATCTATCTATCTATCTATATATATATATATATACATATATATATATGTGTGTGTGTGTTTACAAATTCATATGTCCATTTCTGGAGTGGTTCTTGTTTTACATATCACCTCACTGAAACCAGCGCATCAAACAATATATAACTACAGCATATAGTAATCATCATCATGTCGTACTGGTAGCACGGATATCCCTGACCCCCTCTGGCCACTTCTCCCTATCGTTCATCGCCCTAGGCAGGTCCTCAGGACAACATCCCGTATCCTTACATAGTTGCTGAATGTATGTTCGTGCTGGTCGTCCTGCTTTTGCACGGCCATGTGTGGGGGTCTATAAGAGTACATCACTTATGAGTTCGTCCCTGCTTCTCCAGCAGTGTCCTGCATATAGTATTAACAGATAAATTCACATCTGTTTAAAAACAAAAAAACCTTACCAATAACACAAAAATTTTATATAAAAATATAAATTTAATTCTTGAAACTATCAAAATTAAAAATGAACAACCAAACTTAAATAAAATAGCTTTCAACACTGAAACTAACATATCAAACATCTTCGACAACACCAAAGCATTCTCATCATTCATAAACCCTTCCAACAAAAAGTAAGTAAGTAAAGTTGGCGACCTTAGTCGAGGGTGACCCGAAGGCTCTTTTTTCAATAGTTATGACTCGACCCGGGATTAAACCCCGGTCTCCTGGGCCATTGGCGAACACTCTAACCATTATGTCAATGTCCAGTTAACAAAATAAAAATCACACCTAAACTAAACAAAAACAAACCGTACCTATAAAAAATAAAATAATCATCTTGAAGATGATCACTCAATATGATCAATAGTGATTGGAAGCAGAATTGAGAGGAATTTCTTAATCAGAAAGACTCTGATCCAAAAATACTTGTAAGAAAGGAGAAAAACCATACGATCAATAAAATGGTAAGTTCTGTGGTCTTTAACCAAACTTGTATAAACTATATATATATATATACATATATAAGAATAGCCTTAAGTAGAGCATACTTTGTGATTTCTAAAAACAGACCCTCTTTTTTTGGTCACATCTCATCAGAAAACCACCATGACAAGCAAGCAATAACGAGGAATAAACTACATTGATTTATATCTTGTTATTGCTTGCTTCTTAAGTTGTTTCTCTGATGAGATGTGATTGAAAAAAAAAAAGTCCTTTTTTAGAATTTAAAATTTGCTCTATCCAAAACTTTTTCAAATATCATATATAAAGTAAAGTTGGCATCTGTAGTTGAGGGTGACTTGAAGGGTCCCTTTTCAATAGTTACTACACCAAAGTGTAGGGGAGGGCACAACTCCTTTCCCAGGATTAACCCACTTTACCCTTGATCTGTACCTTACAATGCTGAGTGAGAAGCAAGGAGGCATCAAGTACCATTTTAAATCAATAAAATCTTCAGTGCTCTATGCACAAAAATGCAGAGCGATATAACACTATTTCCAAGTATAAAACAGAATAAAAACTCACAACTCTGAGTTTCACATTGTTGATCTTCCGGTAAACTAGTATTTGAAGTGTATGTGTTAGCTCGAACTTTCAATCTCACTTCTCTAAATAGATTCTTCCAAGACTATAACACTTGGTTTTGTTCATTCCTTTAACACACCTTGTTGGTTTGGTTCGGTTTCTTTATTTTAATGGCATATCAATCTTTGTGTGGTATTTGTAGCATGAGAAGAAGGACCAGTGGAACAAGGTAATTAACTTTAAAACACTCCAGATAGGACCTGTAATATCAGAAAACATATTTTGAATGGGTTGTGTGTGAATGATACATCACTTGTGGCCATCTCACCCAATCAAGTATTCAGCAAGGTGGATGATATCTGAAAACTACTCTATATGATCCAGTGATTTTTCTTCTGTTATAAAAGGATTAATGAATACAAACTGGTAAATTTACCCCCTGTGGCTCCCTATGCTTTTATTAAGGCTTTTATACACATTCACAGGTTCATATGGACCTCTTTGAGAAGTCTTAGTATAGAATAACAGTCTTGGGTGTTTAAGAAATATTCTAACAATTCTTTAAGACAAGTAACAGAGGTCAGTAGGGTGTTGAGTACTTAGGCCATTGAAAGAGGTCATTTCAATTGACTGATCAAGGTACAAGAGAATTAGAAGGAAAAAAAAAAGGAGTTAAAAGAGAAAGAGAAAGTGAAGCTTAAGCTAGAAAGTGGTAATCACAACATAATGTTGTTAGTAGTGGAGGAGGCAAGTCAAAAGGAGAGGCCAGGAGGAAAAGGAGTAGTAGATAAAAATAGGGAAGAAAAATATAAGTAACAGGTTTATGTTTGTGTTGGAGGAGAAAGGGATGGTCTAAGTAAAAAGAAATGAGAGCTGGTATGGACTATTTGGAAGAAAGGGAATGCAAATGATTATTTTAGTAAAACAATTCATCAATTGGTGCTTGTCCAGAATAGCTCACTGATGTAAATTTCCATTATTTCTGCAGTAATATATAAAAAAAAAATATAAAAAAATGTAACACTTATATTCACATCCAGAAAAGACAGGGTAAGTTATTTGGTTTAATGGCATATCAACCCTTGATGGAAATCTTAAGTCAAATCCTGTTCACACACACACACACACACATATATATATGTATGACTAACTACAACTGACACCTGTGGAAGGAGAGCAATCTACTCTTATGGATTGAAAAAGTGGTTGGTTGGTTGGGTTTTATGGGATATCAACCTTTGTAGGTTATTTAACATCAAATCCTGTTTATGCATATACTAAGTAAATATGATTTGTAAGCAAGTACAGTTAAATGGTCAAACAGTTCTATTTCTAATAATTCAATTTAATGCAAGTCATTTGTTTGCATACAGTTTAAATATCAAACAGTTCTATTTGACACATAGATAGGACCCTACCAGTTGTTACCACTTATGTCAGAGTGGATCTGGGAGCAATGGCAGTGAAGGGGGTCTCTACATTCTCTAAATCTCCAAGGCTGGAGCCTCACCATCAGATGGTTTTGTGCCACATAAAAGACACTTGGTGGGGGTCTTAACCCTCTGCAGAAATGCAGTCAGTGTATTCTACAGTCCCAGCTGATTGGATTGTTGAAAAAAGGGGTTAAGTTTAAAATTCTTAGATGACCAACTGCAACAGACACCTGAAGAAGACCAAAGGGCATAACTGCTGAAATATTGGGATAATAATACAACCAAGATGAGACCACAAAGTCTGAATACTTCAGTGAATAATATCTATAGCTTTGTTGAAATTTTAATCAAACTATTACAGAGAGGTGATTATAAAAACAACCAAGTTTAGTCTACAAGTCTGAATGATAATTCCTCATCTGAGAAATTCAGCCAAAAAAAAAAAAAAAAATTACAAAGAAACACTTAAAAAAAAGAGAAAGAAAGAATTTCTGAAATGGTGCAGGTTATATAAATATCCCTATTAATCCAAACCTACTCTTATCCCAACTAAAGACTACTACTGCTAACAATTCTTTAAGAGACACATTTTTCACCATTACTGAATTTTTTTTTTTTTGCAAATACATCTTTTTTCAGTAACCTTAAAGAGAAAATGTTGCTAAAAAAGAATAAGATAAAAATAAAATGAATATATCAAATTTTGTCAACTTGAAACAAAGATTGATTAAAATATATTTTCTCCTTTACTCTTTCCATTATTTTACATATTTAAATAATTAATACAGGCAGAGTTTATCAGTAAACATTTCCAATTTGTGGAGAAAAAATAAATCAATGCATTTTTCTTCCATAATTATTTGGAATATTACAAAGTTATTGTTCTTAGTCAGAGAATAAAAAAATCAAAAAGACTTATAGATTAAGATGTAAAAATAAAGTTATTTTTGCAGCTTAGAATATGCTGACAAAAATTACATGTCCTGGATATGACACTCCAGGGAATCTGATGGTGAGGTTGGAGATCTGGAGAGTGTGGAGTACACTTTCATTGCCATTACTCCCAGGTCCACTCTAACCTGAAGTGGTAGTACCTGTTAGGGTCCCATCTATATGTTAAATAGATCTTTTAAAAAAATCATTCATACTTAACAGGACTGTGTGCCAAAAAAACCTCTTAAGAAACTACACAAAAAATTATAGGATTCTCTGACCACTAGGCAAAAAATAACCCTAGGCAAGTTGACATGCCATTAAAATCAATCTGCAAACCAACCAATAAAGTTATTTCAAATAGTAATCCCCAAAAAGCAAATGGATGAAAAACTAAAACTCTTGGATACTTGATAAAAATGTATTTTTTTTTCATTTGAATGTATATGATAAATATATACTTAAACCAGATTGCTGAGGAAAAAACAAAACAAATAATGATAATAATAATATTAAATGCAGCAAATCAGCACAAAGGAAGTATAAGACAAGACATGACTGGGTGGAGAAATTGATCCACAGAGAATTGTGAAAGAAAGTAAAATTTGACCATACTACCAAATGATATATTCATACACCAGAATCCATCCGAGATACTGAGATGTATAAAATTCTTGGGGATTTTGATATAAACAGATTACCTAATCTCAGCCAGAAGACCAGACTTAGGGATAATTAACAATTGCCATCCCAGTGGCAAACAGTGAAAATCAAAAAAAGTGAAAAAGAGGCAAATAAAGCGAACAAAGAAAGCTGTGGAACATGATGTTAATACCAGTTGTAGTTGGTGCACTTGGAACAGTCCCCAAAAGCCTTGGAAAGGGGGCTAGAAGAATCGGAAATTGGAGAATAAATTGAAACCATCCAGACTACACCATTATGGAGATCAGCCAGAATACTGAGAAGAGTCCTGAAGACTTCTTGTCACTTAGACTCAAGTGAAAGATCATCAGCTAACGCTGGAGTGAAAAACTTGCAAGGAGTATAATAACAAAAGCTGGAGTAAAATTAAGAAAAAAAAATTATAATAATGAGAGCATATTGATCCAGTGTGTGTCTGTTAAAAAAGCAATAGTAATAAAATCAAATAAAACTTTTTCTTTTTTTTTTTTGCAATTATATCATTACCATCATC
The DNA here is from genome assembly GCA_963585895.1 of Sepioteuthis lessoniana. Lineage (NCBI taxonomy): Eukaryota > Metazoa > Mollusca > Cephalopoda > Myopsida > Loliginidae > Sepioteuthis > Sepioteuthis lessoniana. The sequence continues at coordinate 43,556 of CAUZXS010002744.1, forward strand.
AAAGTATGCCTACAACATGGATTCCTTTGTCTCTCTCTCTTGCTATCCATTCTTAATGACCATTGCACTTAGTAAGACCTCTAGACGGCACCCAGTGCCCATTCAGAACTGATGAAAGTAGTACTTGCTGGTCAGCTAACACTGGTGTGTCCACGTGTAGGAGTCCATAGGAAAAGGTCATTTATGATTTGATCCTTACTTCTCGAGCTGTACCCAGCATATCTTGCTTGTTCTTCTTGGATAGCAGAATGGCAATTATTTGCTGCTTTTCAGAGTGTTGCTTGAAGGATTTCTTCATTGCAATACATAGAATCCTTGTGGAGTTTCCAATCTAGTCTTTTCTCAAAGCATTTTGTTAGAGTCCAAGTGATGCAGTATTCCTATCTAATACTAATAATTTCCAAACAAAACTATCTGACTCATAGATGAAATCCTAACAGATACTAACACTCTGGGTCAGAGTGGAACTGAGAGTAATAGTAATGAAGCATAATCAACACTTCCCCAGAGCTCCAGACATATTTATACTTTTAAAATTCTCTTGGTTGGATTTATGGCATATTAACTCTTTTTGGGTTATTTAATGAAGGAAATTTTTTTCCCCACAAGCAATTATATGATTTCAGGTAAATAATGGTTTGCTTTGGTTGGTTGGGTTTTATGGCATATCAACCCTCATGGATTATTTAATGCCAGATCCTGTATATATATATATATATATATATATATATATATACACATATATATTAAATGATTATATGATTCTGAAATCATTTACTTCCAAATGAATAGTATATAGGTAATATAATTCTTAAATGAGCCAGAGCTCATTTGTTTGCACACAGTTAAATAGTTCAAGTATTGCTATTAAACACAAATAATTCAATTTATTATCAGTAATTTCTTAGCACAGTTAAATGGTTTCAATCATAATAAATAATTGAATAGTTCTATTTAAGTCATAGATGGGACCCTAACAGCTGTTACAATGTGGGTCAGGAGTCCTGGGAGTAATGGTAATGTAGGGGTATTCCACATTCCCCAAAACTCCAGAAGTGTAGCTTTACCATCAGATGGTTTAGTATCAAACCCAGGACATATGTCAGGAGGGTCTTACCCCTAGGGTTTCAAGTAACTATTCATATTTAATAAGAAATCATTTATTTGCACGAAACTATATGGTTTCAAGTATTCCTATCTAATACGAATAATTTTCAAACAGAACTATTTAAGTCATAGATGGAACCCTAACAGGTACTACTACTTTTATTCAGAATAAACTGGAGAGTAATTACAATGAAGGGGTACTCCACATTCCCCCAAACTCCAGGACATAAGCCTCACCATCAAATAGTTTAGAGTCATACTCAAGACATCTGTTGGAGATGGAGGTCTTACCACTATGTAGAGATGAAGTTGGCATATTCTACATTCCTAGCTGATTGAGCTGTTACATCCTGCTTGTGTGGAGGGGTTGGTAAATACATATACTGATGATTGTTTTTCTTTAGAGATGTGTGGGTCAGTATATTTCAGACATAGTTGATAGGGCAAACAATTTTGAATATTCATTGCTTAAAATCCACTAGAAAGAGACAATGGTTTATTCTTGCTGGTATTTTATATGCTTCTGACTAAATGAAAATAAGTGATAAGCAAAAATTATATGGACAGATGTTTGAATGAATAAAAGCACGGCAAAATATTGATTGTAAAAATAATGAACAAAACAATGCCATTTTGATACGCCAGTTTGTGTTGATAATATCTGATAGTGACTGTTATTTTCATTATTGACTATCGGATGATGTTCTTTTATTTCACCTTCACCAACTCTGATGTCTTTGGAAATCATTTAATTAAATGCATAATGATTTTTAAATAATTTAGATACATTGCATAAATATTACCAACTATAAAACAGTATCTTAGTGGTTGTTCAGACTATTGAACTGATTCTTTTTGCAGCTTTTACTATCCTTTCATATGACTCATCCTGGGATGAGGTCCAATTAATAGATAGGGAACATCACTAGGAAAATTAGAGGAAAACTCCATGAAATAGCAGTTAATGTTCTAAACAGTGATACCATAGAGGATGAGTTCAAACTCCAAGCATGCTAGTATGCTATTATGTTGGCTTGTGAACTAATACTCTTGGGGAAAGTCATGAATGCTCTTATCCCTCCAGCTACAGGTTAAATAGTATCACTAATATTCTTCTAAAAGATGGCTTTAGCATTAAATAACCTAAGAACAAAAAATTAAAGAAAAATTAAATACTGACTGAATGATTTTAATGGCATGTCAAGCTGTCTAGGATTATTTTATATCTAAAAGTCAGAGAATTGCATTCATATTTACATTTTTTGTTTAGTTGTTTATGAAGAGTTTTTTTTGTACATTATCCTACTGAATATGAATAATTTTTGAACCAATCTATTTGACCCATGGATAAGACCCTAAGCGATCTATTTGACCTATATAGATGGGACCCAACAGGTATGACCATTTTGAGTCAGAGTGGATTTGGGAGTAATGACAATGAAGAGGTACTTGATATTTGCCAGATATCCAGAATTGGAACTGCACCATCAGATGCAGTTTAGTGTCATACCTAGGACATCTATTTTCTGCTGGGAATACAGTCAGTATATTCTAAGCCCGGATGATATAGTAGAAAATTTAAAGGAAAAACTATAGATCTGTGATACAGTGTTCGCCAATGACCCAGGAGACTGAGATTCAATCCCAGGTCGAGTCATACCAAAGACTCAAAAAATGGTACTTGATGCTGCCTTTCTTAACACTAAGCATTATAAAGTATGGATCAAGGGTAAAATGGAGCAATACAGGGAAAGGAGAAGTGCCCTCCCCAATACATCAGTGTTGTAGTTAATAAAAAGGGAGCTTTCAGGTCGCCCTTGACAATGGTCACCAACTTTACTTTTATAAGCTCTTTAGTCCCTGATTGTATATCCTTAGCTGCAATAAAGTGTCAGTACAAGTATGTATGTATATGTGGGTATGATTGGTTGGTTGGGTTTTAGGGCATATCAACCTTTGTAGGTTATTTAATGCCAAATCCATTTTTATACAAACAATCAGTTCTTTTTTAAACAATTCAATTTAGCATAAATACACAGTAGTGTTCTATTTGACCTATAGATGGGACCCTATCAGGTGCTACCACTCCGGGCCAGAGTAGACTTGGGAGTGATAGCAATGAAGGAATGCTCCGCATTCCCTAAAGCTCCAGCATTACTTGAACCTAACCATCAGATTGTTTAGTGTCATATCTAGGACACTCGTTGGGAAGGGGTTTTACCCATCTCTGCAGGGATGCAGTCAGTATATTCTATAGCCCTAGCCAACAGGGCAAATGCGCATGTGAGCATACCTGTATGCTATATATATATATATATATACACACATATATATATATGTACATGGAGGTGTATGTTATATTGCAAATTTAATATTAGTAATCCCAACACTTTTGCTAATTCAGATTTCACTACAAACTGGTAAGGTCCTAGGAACAAAAATGATTTTTTTAATTTAAAAATATCTTCACCGAAAAAAATTCAATAGTTGCACTATCAACATTTTCCAAATGCAGCTAATTGCATTTCAGTGTATTGTATATTTCTGATTTTTTTTTTTTTTTTTACCCTGACAGAGTCTGGTTTGTTCAGGGTGGGGTGATTGGGGTGGTGTTGGCAAGGTAGCTAAAATATTATGTACCAAGCTCTGCAGGGAATGAGAGAAAAGAAAAAGTCCAAGACAGTTTGATTGATTGGAATGAAATGTCAAATGGTCAACTGGCATCTAAGTAACACCAGAAATGGCCATACAGAAAACTTCAAAGAGATTTTTATCTCATTCATCTCCAACTCAAACAAGTGTTCTGTGGATCAATTTCTGAACAAAAACAAAACTAACAAAAAAACAAAAACAAAAAAAAATATCTAGAAGAAAGCAAAGTAAGACTGATCAGTATTTTCATTAGGCAGACATGGCAGAAACTTGTTTTTAACAAAAACAATGATAATGAGAAAGAAATAAAAGCATCAAGAATGATTTAAGTTTTAGATAGAAAGAAAAGAGAGAACCACCAAAATTGAAGTTTTCTTGTCTATTATAAAAGGCTGGTTAACCTTTTCAAAGTCAGATTACATTTAACAACATGAAAATTTAAAAGACTACTGAGCCACCAGTTTTTAAAATTTACAAGATGATGATGATGATGATTATTATTCCTCCTCCTCCTCCTCAAACTCCTCCTTGGGCATGCATACCAACCTTTAAAAAAAATGTTCACACAAAACACATACACCAATACAATCTCTATATAAAAATCAAATTCTGTTCAGTAATTCATCTAATAGTTCCCAAAATTGTCCTCTAAAATTCTCTTACCATTTTTCCTGATACCATCAAATCTGATCTTGATTTTTTTTACACTCACGTTGTTTTTGATTTGATTAGGCAATTGGTCCCAAATATATATTACTCTATGAGAAAAAAATCAAATTTGTTAGTAGACTTGATTTTTAAAATCTGTGTCGATGATAAATTTTCAGTTCAAGGAGAAATATTGAAAAAAATGTTTACCATAATTAGAAATTCCATTAATTATTTTAAATGTTTCAATTAGATGTCCTCTCGTCCTTCTTTCTAGTAAAGTAGTTAATCCTAATTTCACTAATCTCTCTCTATAACTGTAATCTTTTTATTATTTTTGTCATTCTACTTTGAATGCTTTCTAATCTCAATATAAACTCCCAATTTCATTTCTCAAGACTGGAGCCCAGTTTGACCTTAAAGAAAGTATTACTCAAATATTTGAACAAATACAAAATCTTTTTTTTTTTGTGTGTGTGTGTAGATTAAACTTTTATAATACGTTAAGCTGTACATCTTTTGAAAAATTGAGGAGAGGAAAAAGGACACAAGGATAAAAAGTTAGGGGAGAAAAGATGGATTCATATTAAACTTTTTGCTATATAAATGTTCTGGAGGCTTGCTTTTTATAACACTTATTGTTATAGGATATGGAGTCAGTGATCCAAGTTCAAATCCTGGAAGAGGCTGTTTGTGTTTCACTTTGTGCAAATGCCCTTGGGAAAGGTATAAAGTGGAGAGTTCCCATGGAGTAATGGCTAAAGTGATGGACTGCACCCCTAAATAAGTGAGTTTGAACTAGAATTGCATTATTTTTGCTTTCGGACCAACATTCTTGGGAAAGGTACGAACCTCCTTATCCACCCAGCTATGTGTTAAATAATATCACTGGTTTGGTTTGGTTTTATGGGCATATAAACCATTATTGGTTATTTAATGCTGAATCCTGTTTTTACAGGTATACAGAATACATTTTGTAGATACATGCCATTAAATGATCAAGCAGTTTTATTTCTAACAATTTAATTTAGCATAAGTCATTTGTTTGCATACAGTTTAAAATGTCAAACAGTTCTATTTGACCAATACATGAGACCCTATCAGGTACTCCCACTCCAGGCCAGAGTGGACCTGGGAGTGATGGCAATGAAGGGGCACTCTACATTTCCCAAAGCTCCAACATTACTAGATCCTCGCCAACAGATTGTTTAGCGTCATATCCAAGATGCTTGTTGGGAACATCTTACTCCTCTACAGAGATGCAGTTGGTGTATTCTACAGCCCCAGCCAACTGGGCCTAGTATCACTGGTGTTTTATTATGATAGCTTTGGCATTAAATAACTGATGAAGGTTGATATGCCTTTAAATAAAGAAACCAAAACTGAAAGGGATGAATCTTTCTCTTCTCTTCCCATATATGGTTAAATAGTAGAACAGACTAATTTCTTTAACGTTCTGTAAAGCAATCAGTCTAGAAGTAAAAACTCTAAATTCAAACAAGCTTTATTCCATTTAAAAATTGACCTATTCTGCTTATGGCAGAGGGGTTGGGTAAACACACAAACATTCTGGAAGCTTATGTCATGAAATGGCTCAATAAAAGAAAAAATTGAGAAATAAGGACCGACTCAATGGCCTAACGGGTACAGTGTTTGCCAATGGCCCAGGAGACCAGGGTTCAGTCTCAGGACATGTCATACCAAAGACTTAAAAAATGGTACTTGATACCTCCTTGCTTAACACTCAGCAATATAAGGTATGTATCAAGGGTAAAGTGGAGCAATCCAGAGGAAGGGGTAGCACCCTCCCCTACACCTCGGTGTAGTCGCTATTGAAAAGGGAGCCTCTGGGTCACCCTCGACTACAGCCGCCAACTTTACTTATTTTAAGATGGAGTGATTTCAAGAGATCTGTGGAATACCTGGTGAGATATGGGAGATTAGAGATGAATCGAATGATCTGCCTATTCAAATTACTTGAACTGTTGGGAAGCATTTAAGATACAGAGATGAAAATGCAGCAATATAATCTCAAGACTGAAGAAATTGTGAGCACTTTCAGATTATTTATCTCCTTTCTACGACACGTCAGTCCAGCACATTAGCCACTATGCTATGAGGACTCAATCCACTTTACTTTCTTACATTTAAAAAAAAAAAAAATGAAATATTAGAAAAGAGCCAACAGCCTTCAAAAGAATATTAATATTTATGACAAGTGCAGCTTTGAATCTTCTGCGACAGTTTATAAAGCGATGTTAGCCTTATTGGCGGAGATGATTAAATAAGGCCAGCTTCCAAGAAAAAAACAAAAAAAGAATATGATAGAAATCAAGTTTTAAGTCAGGAACTGGAAAACTGGTATTTGGCCAATAAAAATTGGCAATTGTTTTAAACAAGAAAGATAACGTGTTGTGTCACTAAAAACTAAAAATAGAGCATCTTGTAAGCAAAATAGAGCCATTTCTCTGTTTTGCAATGCTAAGTACTCAAATAAGCAAATAGGTCATGGGGAGTAGTATATAATGAGGGGCAGGGGTGAAAAATTCTCAGCCCATCAAGAAAGAAATAAAGTAGAGTCCATCCCCACAGTTGAAAACACTTGAAGTATCATTTCTCAAATTTCTTTAACCATTAAAAAAAAAAATCACTTCTTGATTGGGCTAAGAACTTTTCAGCACACCCTCATACTGATGGTAATAAAAAGCCATTTAAAATAGATTTATTAATCATATTTATTTTTATACTAGAACTTTTATTGTTAATTATTATTAATTTTTGACTCGCATTTCTTTCTTCTTATTTCCCTTGCTTTTACAACTAATAGTCATAGTATTAAGTTATGTGAAGTTCTTAAATGAAGCATTGGCAATTATAATTCATTTTGACAAGTATTTCTTCTTATTTCATTTGCTTTTACAAGTAGTAAAAGTGTTAAGATATGTGAAGTTGTAATTTACTAGGCTTTTTGCTTAGATGTGGCACAAGGCCATATGAAAAGGGCACCCAATGAGACTCAAACTCACTTGTGTAGGTTTGCTAGTCGAGCTTGCTAAACATTACACCACCAAAAGTTCTTACATGAAGCATTATCAATTATTACTCATTTTTGATTAGTATTTCTTCTTATTTCCCTTACTTTTTACAAGCAGTAATACTGTTAAATTGAGTGAAATTTTTAGATGAAGCATTGTTAATTATTATTGATTTTTTACTAATATTTCTTTCTTCTTATTTCCCTTGCTTTTACATAAAGTAGTAATAGTGTTAAGATATGTGAAATTCTTAGATGAAGCACTGTCAATCATTAATTTCAATGACAATAACTATTGTACCAAACACAACCCCACAACCAGCAAGATGTGATATCAGGTCATTTTTAAGAGAAGTACAGCTGGTTTGAATTTAGAATTTTCTTTCTAGAAGTGTTTCCTTACCGATGTTAAAAAAACCCAGTCTGCCTGACTATTTTCCCATAGATGGAAAGAGAACAGATGGATTCATGCCTTTCCTAAGGGTATTAGTACAAAGTGAAACACATACAGCTTCATCCTGGATTTGAACTCGGGGGTCGCTGAATCCATTTCCAAAGACAATAAGTGCACCTCTAAATTACAAAGGAAAACACAAGACCAACACTTGGGCTGAATTATTAAAAAAAAACAAAAAAACTTTATCATTTATAAAGTTGCACCTGATTATAATTATTGAATGACACCTGAAGATTATTAGATAGAATGTTGCAATGAAAACAATAAAATTAAAGGTAATTGGGTATAATAGAAAATGATATACCTTCTCTGTATAAGTGTTTATTCATCACCTCTTGGCTATACATTTATTGATATAGTCTGCTCTATTCTAGACAGAGGAGCGAAGATATATTTTGTTATTTAAAGTGTAGACAGAGTCATATGATAGAAAAATGAAAAATTATTGGTTTTTTTTTCTGCTCCAGATTACAAAACAAAATTTGCTTCTTATTTATACTTTTAAAATTCTCTGGTTTGTTTCATTGCACATAAAATATTTTTAGATTATTTAATGATGAAGTCAGTTTTTTTTCACAAGCAATCAAATGATCTGAAATAATAATAATCATAATTTTCATTAAAGTTGATCTTAATTCTCTATTGGACTTCTACACGTGGAGCTGCTCGTGCTGGCTGACCAGCGAGGACTTACATACTGTTGTCTAGAGAGCTTGTCAAGAATGGTCGAAGATAGGGGTGGATGCTGAGAGAGAGTCAGGGAAGTTTGGTTTGGTTTGTTGGGTTTTATGGCATATCAACCTTTGTAGGTTATTTAACGCAAAATCCATTTTTATGTAAATAATCTGTTCTATTTAAAACAATTCAGTTTAGCATAATAAGTACACAGTTTAATTGTCAAAAACATTTTCATTTAAAAATATTCAAGCAGTTATATGTAACAATTCATTTAAGTGTGAATTCAAGCACACCAACTACAATTGATATCACTGTCACCTTCATGTTCTATGGCCTTTTTTTTACCTCTGGGATTTTAAGATCACCTAAACTCAGCCAGAGAATCACACTTAGTGATAGACAAAAAAAAAAAAGAAAAAAAAAAGGAGAACCTGCTGAATAGTGGACTTTGCTTTCCCAGCAGACGACAGAGTAAATTTGAAAAAAAGTGTAAAAGAGAGATCAATAGCTAGACCTTGCAAGAAAATTAAAAAAACTATGGAACATGAAGGTGGTGGTGATACCAATTGTAATTAGTGCACTTGGAACAATCCCCAAAGGATTAATAAAGGGATTATAAAACTGAGGAATCAGAAGACGTAGTAGAGATCATCAAGACTACAGCATTATTAAGATCAGCCAGAATACTGAGAAAAGTCCTGGGGACTTGCTGTCACTCAAAATCCAATGAGAAACCATTGGCTAATGCTGGTGTGAAAAACTCTCAAAAGAGTAAAATAATAATATCAGTAATAATAATAATAATAATAATAATAATAATAATAATAATAATGATTTGTAAAAACACAGTTGGTTCCAAGTATTCCTAACTAATATTAATGATTTTCAAACAAATCTATTTGTTCTATTGATGAGACTCTAACAAGTACAGTCACTCTGGATGAGAGTGGACTTGGGAGTAATGGCAATGATGGAGTTACTCCAGACTTCCAAGAGGTCCAGAAATGATGCTTCATCATCAGAGGAAGTTTAGTATCATACTCAGAATGCATACACATAACAGTAAGGTACGAGGGTGTGCTTGTGATGTAATGTTTATCATTGTAAGAAATGGATATGATGAACCAACTTCAAATCCTGGATAAGGCTGTTTGCATTTCAAATAGTGCTGATAGCCTTGGGAAATGTATGAATCCAACTATTTTCCCCTCTAGTTATTAATAAATAGTAGGGCAAATTGGGCTCTTTAACCTTCATATGGCAAACTGATCTAAGAGAAGGAAAACTTTGAATTTAAACCTGTTGAACTGCGCTTAAAAAACTGACCTTGTGTCACATTCTTCATGTGTGGATAGGCTGGTGAGTATATAAACCTAGTAGGAATCGTCTTAAATTGTGAGAATTTCTTAAATGTAGTGTTGTACAGCAAAGAAAGACAACCATGTTGATGTATAAAAATATAATCTGCTTCTTTTCTTTTTCTTTTTTTACTTGAAATGTATGTATGGGTAAAGTGAGAGAGAGTTAGAGATGGCCGAGATGCATATACACAGGTGACAGTGCAGTTTTTCTGCGAAACTTCATTTCATGAAACTGGTATAGGGCCACCTAAAGGCATCCAATCATGTTAGTTTCTACTCACTTCTCAACTTTTGCGAGTCTTGTACAGCTCAGGCTTTTTTTCTACCTCTCAACCCAGGGCAATCTGCTGTAAGGCCAGCACACAGAGCAGCTTAAGATCTAGTAGCTCTTCTGCCAGTCTTCTGCATTCACTTTGGTCAATATAATTTTCTGGACGCACATGCAAACTTCCTAGTCACATCTCCTATCTCCTGTGGCACTTCTGCTGCACATGGACACGTCTCCCGTCTAGCATGTCACCTGTGGCACTTCTGCTGCACATGGACACGTCTCCTGTCTAGCATGTCACCTGTGGCACTTCTGCTGCACATGGACACGTCTCCTGTCTAGCATGTCTTCTGTGGCACTTCTGCTGCACATGGACATGTCTCCTGTCTAGCATGTCTCCTGTGGCACTTCCGCTGCATATGGACATGTCTCCTCTCTAGCATGTCTCCTGTGGCACATCTGCTGCCCATGGACACGTCTCCTGTCTAGCATGTCACCTGTGGCACTTCTGCTGCACATGGACATGTCTCCTGTCTAGCATGTCTCCTGTGGAACTTCCGCTACATATGGACATGTCTCCTGTCTAGTATGTCTTCTGTGGCACTTCTGCTGCATATGGACACGTCTCCTGTCTAGCATGTCACTTGTGGCACATCTGCTGCACATGGACACATCTGCTGCCTTGCATGTCTCCTGCAGCATTTCTGCTGAGGAAGCACCTGCTGTAGGTTTACTTTAGAAAACAGGTGTATATTCCGTTATGCCACCTACACAAATTATACAGCATGTCAAAGGGATCTTCCAGTCAATATCTAACAGTAGCATTGTCAATTGTTATTTAATATGAAAGCATTTATGGTTACTATGATTGGAAATGTAGACAGAAAGACAAGTTCAAATCCTAGATGAGGCTACTTACATTTTATGCAGCACTAATATTTTTGAGGAAGGTATAAATCCAATTATTCTCCCTCCAGCTAAAGGTAAATAGTAGGACAGACTGGGCTCTTTAACATTGGTATGGCAACCAGACTAGGAGTTGGTAAACTCTGAATTCAAACCTACTAAACGACTTAAAATTGACCTTGTGTCACATCCTCTTCATGGAGAGGTTGGTAAATATAAATTGTTATGAATTCATTACTAGTATTTCTTTCATTATATTACTCTTACATTTTACACTAAGTAGAAATTCACACCTCTTAAGACTATTACAAGTGATAGTCTTAAGCTGTGTTAATTTGTCAGAGGAAACATTCTCTTTATTTCTCTAGCTTCTTTATGCCTAGTAGAAATAGTCTTAAGTTGCGTGAATTTCTTAGATGAAGCATTATCGATTATTATTAATTTTTCGCTAGTATTTTATTCATCTTATTTCTCTTGCTTTTACATTTATTACTAATAGTCTTGTGTAAATTTCTTCATTGAAACATTGTCAATTATCATTTATTCTTAACTTGTCTATCATGTTATTTCTCTTGTTTTTACACCTTGTAGTAATGGTGTTAAGTTGTATTAATCTCTTAGATAGAGCATTGTCAATTCTTATTAATTTTTTTACTTGTATTTCTATCATCTTATTTCTTTTGTTTTTACACCTAGAAGTAATAGTAGCTAGGTAAGGTTATTTCGTTTAATAGCATATCAATCCTTGATGATTATTTACAGCCAAATCCTATTAATGCATTTATATTCTACAAATGATTTGTAAGTGAATAGTTTGCAGCAACTTTTTTTAAACAAGCCAGAGCTCATTTGTTTACACATAGTTCAATGGTTTCAAGTATTGCTATCTAACACAAATAAGCCGATGATTGTAAATTTTTTACATATTTCTTTCATCTTATTTCTCTTGCCTTCACACCAAGTAATAATAGTCTTAAGTAGTCTAAATTTGAGTATTAATTTTTATTGCAGGCTTTTGTCCTCATCTTGGTAGTTTATTGTTTTTCTCACTATGTTTCGGCCAAATTTCACCTCTGGCCTTCTTCAGGTGATTAACCGTGACCTCAGATAGGAATGCTAAGTCTTGTAAAGATATCCCCAGTAATTACTGCCTTCTATAGTTGTTGTCTATCCCACCACATTTTTGACCAAGTAACCCTCTGGTCGGCTTGGGTAGGAATTGAAACTGCTATCTTCTGACAATGCCTCTATCTTCTGACAACGCCTCAATGTCTCTATCCATTGTGCCACGGGCCCTAAAGGGTTACTTAGTCAAAAAAATGGTGTGATAGACAACAACTATGGAAGGCAGTAATTACTGGGGATATGGTTACAAGACTCAGCATTCCTATCCGAGGTCGCGGTTAATCACCTGAAGACGGCCAGAGGTGAAATTTGTCCAAAACGTAGCGAGAAAAACAGCAAAAAACTACCAAGATGAGGACAAAAGTCCGCAATAAAAATTAATACTCAGATTAAGAAGCCTCATCTCAAAAAGGATTCCCAATAAAGTTAATTAGTGCAAATTTCTTAGATAAAATGTTGTTAATTATCAATTTTTGACAAGAATTTTTTCCTCAAAACTAATGAGATCACAAGAAAACTATGAAAAATTAGTAATGGATAGCAAGGAAAGATGAATTTCTTTGTTATTGTTTTAAATATTTTATTAAGAGTTCCATGTGACCAATTTTAGCAATCTGGCAGATTTCTGTTATTGATCATTGAAGTTCTTATCTTTACGGAGATTGATCAGGCCCATGTGACCGAGTTATAGTCAGATATTCTTCATACCTGCTAAGATTTGGGAAGTATAATCAAAACCTTTCAAATCTCTTAAATTCAGGCCTCTTATTCTATCTTGCCTTGGACTGCAAGAGCAAAAATTTAATTGACAGATTAATCAATAGTTTGTTTGTTTCTGGACATACAAGATTATGTAGTGCAGTGCTACTCAAAGGACAAGTATCCAAGTCATCAACTGTCAATACATGCAGAGTTTCCAATATCACATAATATATGCAGAGAGGTAAAACCCCTCTCTTCAAAAAAAAAAAAAATAATGGAGTTTTCAAGATATGACACTAAGCCGCATCAGATAGTTAGGTTTAAGTTCTGGAGATCTGGGGAGTGAGGAGTAAACCTTCATTAACATTACTCCCAGGTCCACTGTGACCCAGAGTGGTAGTACTTGTTATGATCCCATCGATGGATCAAATCATTTCTTTTAAATAGGAAGGGAAGCATTCATGGGGTAATGGTTATGGTTGCAGGAAATGGACATAGCAACCTGAGTTCAAATCCTGGATAGGACTGTTTGCATTTCACATAGCATTTCCTTGGGAAAGGTATTAATCCACCTATTCCAGCTATGGGTAGATAGTAGGGCAGACTGGTTTATTTAACCTTGGTTAAGCAACCAGTCTAGGAGATGGAAGACTCTGAATTTAAACCTGTTAAAAAAACTCCACTTAAAAAAATTGACTTTGTGTCACGTCCTGTCTGTTTGGAGAGGTTGGTAAATAAATTCTTTTAAATAGGAATATTAGATACCCTTTCCAGGGAAAGGAGTAGTGGCTTCCCCTAAACCTCAGTGTAGTAGCTATTGAAAAGGGAGCCTTCTGGTTGCCTTCAACTTGACAGATACCTTATAACTATTTACAAGTTATTTGGTTTGATTTGGTTTATTTGTTCAATTGCATGTCAATCTTCATGGGTTACTTAATGCCAAAGCTTTCTTTGTAGAAGAACAGTAGTGATACTATCTAACCCATAGCTAGGGTGATAAGAGGGTTCATACCTTTCCCAAGGGTATTAGTCTAAAAGTGAATGTAATAGCATGACTGGAGTACGAACTTGCTTACTATGATGTCACTATATAGCATGTAAGCCATTATGTCATGGGGACACCTTGCAAATTATTAATTTTAAGAATTGTTTCTTGAAGCTATAATTGTTTACTAAGGATTATAATTACTTACTTAAAACCATATAACTGTGTGCAAACAAAGGACTATTACTAAATAGATTTAATTACTTGAAACTATATAGGTATTAGTATTTGATAGGAATCAAATAATAATATGGCAAACATATAGTAATGATCTGTAGCATAGTGGAAAAATATCATGCCAGTATGCTACATCATTTGGGTTATTGACCTAGTGGGTAGAGAGTTCACCAATGGTCCAGGAGACGAGGGTTCAATCCCAGGTCGCGTCATATTAAAGACTTTAAAAATGGTACTTGATACCTCCTTGCTTAACACTCAGCAGTATAAGATATGTATCAAGGGTCAAGTGAAGCAATCCTCGGTGTAGTAACTATTGAAAAGAGAGCCTTCTGGTTGTCCTTGACTACGGTCACCAACTTTACTTACACCACATCAGATAGTTTGAAAAGCACTAGTGTAATGGTCACAAGTATAGTTTGGTTTCTTTTGTTTAATTCTTACTAAATCATAATAGTTTCAAGTAACAATTTCTTTTTAATGATAATATCCATTCATTTGCACAGTTATATGGTTTTAATCATAGCTGGGTGGATATGGGAGTTTATAGCATTCACAAAGTTTGTTTGTTTCTTTGGCTTTTATGGCATATCAACCTTTGTAGGTTATTTAATGCCAAATCCATTTTTTTATACAAATAAACAGTTCTATTTCAAACAGTTCAGTTTAGCATAAATACATAGTTTAAGTGTCAAAAACATTTCTATTTCAACCTATTCAATTAAATCAAACAGTTTTTATTCAAACAATTCGGTTTAGCATAAGTTAAAAGTCAAAAACAGTTTTATTTCAAACAATTCAGTTTAGCATAAGTATGCAGGTTACATGTCAAAACATTTCTATTTCAAGCTATGCAGTTTAGTTTTATTTGGCCCTATCAGGTACCACCACTCCAGGCCAGAGCAGTGGCAATGAAAGGGTACTCTGCATTCCCCAAAGCTCCAACATTACTAGAATCTGACCATCAGATTGTCTAGTGTCATATCTAGGACACTCGTTGGGGGGGTCTTACCCCCTCTACAGAGGTGTAGTCTGTGTATCCTACAGCCCCAGTTGACTAGGCAACTTTCACAAAGGTATTTGTCTAAAAGTAAATGTTATCGTGCAACAGGAGTTTGAATTCACTGATTATGATGTTGCAGTCTAGCATGTTATCTATGACAAAAGGGAGATTCCCTCCCCAATCAAGTCAGAGAGAAGCCCGACAGTCATGGGAATGAAAGGGTGACTACACACTTCTTAGAGCTCTGGAACTAGAACCTCAAAATCAGATGTAGTTTAATGTCATGCCCAGTCAGCTGGGGTTGTAAAATACACTGACTACATCTCTGTAGAAGAGTAAGACCTCCTCCTCCAATGAGTGTCCTGGATAATCATAGGAATGTTTGAATGGAAAAAGGAAGTGACTCAGGCATCTAAGGACCAGTAAGGTACTTATTAAATCATCTGATGGTGAAGCTCTGGACTTGGAGATTTGGGGAATGTGGAGTACTCCTTCATTACCATTGCACCCAGGTCCATTCTGACCTGGAGTAGTAGCACCTGATAGAGTCCTATCTATAGGTCAAAAAGAACAAACTAAGTGCAAATATATGAGTGATTAAATTGTGACTGTTATATAGCAATACTTAAAAACATTTAACTGTGTGCAAAAAAGAGCTCAGGCACATTTATGAATGTTACCAACTAAATATGTTTACAAATCATTTAAATATATCTAATATATGTATAAACAGGATTCAGCGTTAAATAACCTATAATAGTTGATATACCACCAAACCAAACCTAACCAAACCAGTTATCATCTTTTTTTGTTCCAAGTACTCTGATCTAATATAAATAATTTTCAAAGAGATCTATTTATTTTAAGGAGTATTTTTAAAGTCCTTCAGTAGTTTTAGAATTTAAAATGTAATACGTAACTCACACTGTACAAATTATAGAATCATTTAGCAAAAACCTTATAATGAAAATTCAACTCTTCAAGTTTTATTCTTGATAGACGTTTTGATTGTCACACTTTCACATGACCAATATCATTGTTGAAACATTTTAAAACTGCAAAAGGATTTCATGAATGCCCTGTATTTGAATTCTATGAGAAAAATTATGGTGATGAAGGATTAAATACAAATGACCCAGAGCTCCAAAACAGGAGCCTCACCACCAGATGCCAATTTAGCCATTATTCAGCAAAGGTTACAATGACATGGTGAGAAGATAAATAAATAGAGTGAAAGATTGGAGAGTTGGGGAATAAATGAAGATAGGAATGTTTGAATGGAAAAAGGAAGTGACTCAGGCATCTAAGGACCAGTAAGGTACTTATTGACCTTTGGCTTAAAGAGCTCAAGGCAATGTGATGTTAAAAAAACATTTTCAGTTTGTTTCATATTTTAGCTGTTCTTAGGAAGTAGATGTCTGTGTGAAAACTTGAATAAAAAATGTTTGGTCATAGGTTGGTTGGGTTTTATGGCATATCAACACTTGTAGGTTATCTAATGCTAAATCCTGTTGATAGATAGATAGATAGATAGATAGATTAAATATATATGATTTGTAAATAAACTGTTTGTAAGTAACATAATTTTTAAATGAACCAGAACTCGTTAGTTTGCATACAATTAAATAGTTTCAAGCACGTCAATCAACCACTAATAATTCTATTTAATATTGATCATTTGTTTGTACACTGTGAAGTGGTTTCAAGTAATGCTTTTACCGACTAATAATTCTATTCAACACAATTCATTCCTTTGCACACAGTTAAATAGTTCCAAGTATTGCTATATAATACCAATAATTCAGTTTAGGCATATAGTTAAAGGGTTCCAAGTATTGGTATTAAATACTAACAAATGTATTTAACATCAGTCATTTGTTTGCACACAGTCAAACAGTTTTATTTGACCCATAGATAAGACCCTAACAGGTACTACCACTCTGATTCAGAGTAGACTCGGGAATAATGGCAATGAAGAGGTACTCTATGTCCCCTTAAACTCCAGGACTGAAGCCTCAAGATTGGAAGGTTTAGTGTCATATCCAGGACACTTGTTGAGGCAGGGGGAGGGGCTTCCTCTCAGCAGAGATGCAGTCAGTATGTTCTATGGTTCTGGCCGACTGGGCTTAATGGTTTGTGGGCTGGTTGAATTTTATGACATTTCAACCCTGGTAGGTTATATAACGCCAAATTGTATATATATATATATATATATATATATATATATTGAATATGATTTGTAAGGAAATAGTTGTTAAAATTTTTAAAAAGCCAGAGCTCATTTGTTTACAAACACTTAAATAATTTCAAGTACTTCTAACATAATTATTTCTATTTAGTATTAATTGTTTGTTTGCACACAGTTAAATAATTTCAAGTATTCCAATCTAACATGAATAATTCTATTTAGTATTAATCATTTGTTCACACACACTTCAATAGTTTCAATTACTGCTAGGTAATACTAAAAATTTAACCGAAGTCATTTGTTTGCACACAGTTAAATGGTTATACATATGTATACATGATTTATAAGTGAATAGGTTGTAGGTAATTTTATTTTTAAATGAGTTAGAACTAATTAGTTTGCACACAGAAAGTATAGCTATTGTTTGTACAGGTAAATGGTTTTAATTATTGCAATCCAATACTAATAATTCTATTTAATATTAATCATTTGTTTGCACACAGTAAATTAGTTTCAAGTATTGCTCACACTAATAGTTTTATATGCACACAGTTAAATAGTTTCAAGTATTGCTATTTAACACTAAAAATTCTATTCGACACAATTCATTTTCACAAAGTAAAATGGTTCCAAGTATTGCTATGTAAGAACAAGAATTCAATTTTTGCACAGTTCAATGGTTTCAAATATTCCTATCTAATACAAATGATTATAGTATAATTATAATTTCATATTAATCATTTGTTTGCACACACATAGATGGTTTCAAGTATTATTATCTAACACCAATAGTTTTATTTGTACAGTTAAATGGTTTCAAGTATTGCAATGTAATGCTAACAACTCAATTTATCAATCATTTGTTTGCATACTGTTAAATAGGTACTATCATTTTGGGTCAGAGTGGACTTGGGAGTAATGAAGGGGTACACCACATTTCCTAAAGCTCTAGGATTGGAGCCTCGTCCTCAGATGGTTTAGTACCATATCCAGGACACTCATTGGGAGCGGGGTGCTTACTCTTTGCAGAGATGCAATTGGCTGACTGGGTTTGGTTGCATGGTGTTTCATTGCATATCAATCCTTGTGGATTATTTAAAGTCAAATCCTATATATATGCATGTAATTTATAAATGAAGAGTAAGTAGGTAACTCTTTTTAAACAAGTTTTATTGTTTGTTTGTTTGGTTTTATGGCATATCAACCTTTGTAGGTTATTTAACGCCAAATCCATTTTTATGTAAATAATCTGTTCTATTGAAAACAGTTCAGTTTAGCATAAGTACACAGTTTAATTGTCAAAAACATTTCCATTTCAAACTATTCAAGCAGTTATATGTAATAATTCAGTTAAGTGTAAATACAGTTTTAATGTTGAAAAACAGTTCTATTTGAAATAATTCAGTTAAACATAAGCACGCAATTTAAGTGTAAGTACGGTTTAATTGTCAAAAACGTTTCTATTTCAAGCTATTCAGTTTACTCAATTCATTTGAGCATAAGTATGCTGTTAGTTCTATTCAACCCATAGATAGGGCCCTATCAGGTGCTACCACTCCGGGCCAGAGTGGACCTGGGAGCAATGGCAATGAAGGAGTACTCCGCATTCCCCAAAGTTCCAGCATTGCTGGAACTTCACCATCAGATTGTTTAGTGTCATATCCAGGACACTCGTTAGGGGGTGGGTCTTACCCCTCTGCAGAGGTGCAGTCAGTGTATTCTACAGCCCCAGCTGACTGGGCAAAAACAAGTTTTAGGAATTAATTTGTTTGCACATAGTTAAATGGCTTCAAGTACTGCTATCTAATACTAACAATTCTATCTAATATTAATCATTTGTTTGTACACAAATAAATGGTTCCAAGCATTACTATTTAACATTAGTAATTCTGTTTATCAAGTATTCCTATCTAATAGGAACAATTTGTACACAGCTGAATAGTTTCAAATCACTAATAATAATAATGAAAATAATCTGCAGCAAAATACTGAACAATTATACTTGACATATAGATGGAATTATGACAGGTACTACCAATCTGGGTCAGAGTAGACCTGGGAGTAACAACAATAAAAGAGTACTCCATATTCTCCAAACCTCCTGGACTGGAGCCTCACCATCAGATGCAGTGTAGTGTCATACCCAGGACGAACTGTCAAGAAGGAGGGATATCAAGAAAGCATGGATGAGATTAGCAAAACTTCAAGAATTAATTATATATGTATATATATATATATATATATATATATACACGCTCACACACAGATATACACACACACACACACACACATATATATATATATATGTTAGTGGGTAGAGAGATAGGTCTGTGTGTGATGGGAATAGTGGGGTTGTTTTTCTTAAGTTTATTTGATGAGTGTATCTTAAGATCTTTTTTCTAGCATTTAATATGAAAAAATTTGGGTATTTTAGGCTATATATAAAGTAAGTAAAGTTAGCGACCATAGTCGAGGGTGACCCGAAGGCTCCCTTTTCGATAGCTACTACACCAAGGTGTAGGGGAGGGCGCTACTCCATTCCCAGGATTGCTCCACTTTACCCTTGAACCGTACCTTATAATGCTGAGTGTTAAGCAAGGTGGTATCAAGTACCATTTTTAAAGTCTTTGGTATGACTCGACCTGGGATTGAACCCAGGTCTCCCGGGCCATTGGCGAACACTCTAACCGCTGGGCCAATGTCCCGATTGTGTATATATATATATATATATATATTGTGTGTGTGTGTGTGTGTGTTTATATATATATATATATATATATATTGTGTATGTGTGTGTATATATATATATATATATATATATGTGTGTGTGTGTGTGTGTGTATATATATATATATATATACACACACATATATGGATATGGATGTATGTATATATGTGTGTGTATATATATAAGTGTGGAACTCATGGACACTTTCTGTGAAAGTAACAAGAGAAAAGTGACAGAATACTGATGTTCATTTAGTAATATGATAATAATAATAATGATCAAGGAATAGAACTACCAAATCAAGAGAAAGAATGCTTGGAGAAAAGGAAATACTTGGGAATATTGGAAGTGGATACCATGAAAAGAAAAAATTAAAAAGGAGTATCTCAGAAGAATGAGAAAACTATTTGAAATCAAACTATATAGCAGAAATCCTATCAAGAAGATAAACGCCTGGGCTGTCTACCTTGTAAGATACTTGAGACCAATCTTGAAGTGGACAAGGGAAGAACTTCAACAAATAGACCAGAGAACAAGAAAATTAATGATGATGCATAAGGCTTTATATTCCAGAAATGACATAGACAGACTATATGTGTCAAGGAAAGGAGGAAGAGGATTCGATTGAAGATAACACTGATACATCATTAAGACTACTCAAAACTACATTAAAAAAACAAAACAAAAAAAGGCTAATTACAGCAAACGAAAAAACCCAAAGATCAACCAAACAACATTAACTAGAAAACAAGATTGGGAAGAAAAACAACTGTACAGATATTTCAAGCAACAAATAAATGAAATTTCACTGGAGAAGACTTGGACAGCGCTAAGAAAGGGAAACCTTTAGAGAGAAATTGAATTGCTTCTAATAGCAGCACAAAACAATGCCATAAGGACAAACTATGTCAAAACAAAAATAGATAAGTCGTAACAAAATAGCAAATGTAGGTTATATGGTGATAGAGATGAAACAATCAATCACATAATAAGTGAATGCAGAAAATTAGTAGAAAAAGAGCATAAGACTTGACATGACTGGGTTTCCTAGAGAGCACTTCTCAGGTTTTGCATTTTTTAACTCTTCCTACTGGTAGTGAAGACCTCTTTGCTACAGATTTCCTCCTACATGTGAAAGCAAGTATATTTAGTTTAGCACAGCACAAGGCCAAAAGTGTGGAGTACCCCTGAGAATCAAACTACTGAACAACGGTCTACTAGCCTGGCCTGATGGCCATTAGCTATACTCAGGATTAACAGTCATTTACTAAGCTTAGTTTGGCACAAGACCAAAAGTATGGTGTACTCAGCGAAAATCTTCTAGTCGAGTCTGATGAACATTACCACAGTCCTTTACTAATGGCATGGAATATAAAGAAACAATCAAACTAACAATGTTCTATTAGTACTGGACTAGCTCATTAAACATTACATATAATCAGGATAAGTAAGAGACAATATTGGGAATTTTAGAATGTTACCTTTTTGCAGTGGTACCTCCCCAACATTTTTTATTTTCTCAAATAATTTCTGAACAACCTAGCTGTTTAGGAAGTTGTTTTTATTGGCTAAAATTTTTAGGCCTGATTCTGATTGATCTGTTAAGTTATTTGCTGCAGGAGGGACATCTGAGACTGGAGATCAAGAGAGAGGGTAAGGAGCATGCAATGATTTGATTTATTGATTCAATTCATTCTTTCTTCACTCGTTCAACACTGTTATTGTAAACGTTGCCAAGAATAGCAATTTCTCTATCAGAAAGAATTCAAGAAAGAACGATAGACCAGACAGAAAATAATTGACAAAAAAAAAAAAAAAACACCACACACATACATGTGTGTGCGTGTATATATATATATATATATTCTAACACCTCCACATGAGCAGAATGCAACACAAGGTCAATTTTTAAGTGGTGTTTAATGGGCTTGAATTCAGAGTTTTCCTTCTCCAAGTCTGGTTGCCAAACCAAGGTAAAAAAAATGCAGTCCACCCTACCTATAGCTGAATGTTGAATAGATTCATAGCTTTCTCAAGGGTATTAGTCTTATGGGGATTGTAAACAGCCTCACCCAGATTTGAACTTAGGTTGCTGTGTCCATTTCACATGAAGGTGACCATTACACCACAAATGCCTACTGTTTACACAAGTAAATTAGCCGACCGCAGTCAAAGGCAACCTGAAGGCTTCCTTTTCAATAGCTACTACACCAAAGTGTAAGGTAGAGCACTACTCCTTTTACTGGATTGCTCCACTCACTCTTGATCCAGACTTTATAATCCTGAGTGTTAAGCAAAAATGGATCAAGTATCATTTTTTGAGTCTTTGGTATGACTTGACCTGGGATTGAATCTTGATCTCTCAGACCATTAGTGAACACTCTAGCCACAATGCCAATGGGCCAGTACATACATATATATACACACACACTGTAATTATTTTTGTATAATATATACCCCTAACCTTGGACTTTGAAATACTTGTAAAAAATTCTGATGTATATTATACAGACTTTTTAGAATTTATCACTGCTAAATTTAACCTAAATTTAGAATTTGATCAATTTTTTATCAGTTCGTAACGACTAAAAATAAGAAATACAGTTTACACAATATCTTAAAACAGAAAATTTACACAGTACTTAGAGTAAACACACAGTCATGTTCAAACAAATATGCAACAAGCTTGTTGAGAAAATAAACTCACATTAAGAGAAACAAAATCATAAACTCACATTCAAATGGATATTTATTTGTAATGGCATAAAACACATTACTTTCAACTATAGATATAACTTACTTTTGGTCATTTTGTCCTGAATATGGTGAAGAGTGTGACCAGAAAAACAAAGGTAATCATATAGTTCTCATGTATTATACAAACTCCTAACTTTTAGGATGAAAAATTTAGAAAAATAGGGCATTTTATACAGAAACAATTATATGATACCTGTGGTATGTTTTGGGATAAGTAAATAACTCTATTATGATTTTAAATGAAAAAGGATAATTCTTTTTAATTTAATATATAGATAAGAAGTGTTAATATTTACAATTATGAACTTCTAAGATTACCTTCCAAGACAACATTTAACAGAGTTAAAACAGTTTATATAGTTGAATCATAACAATTTCTATTTGCATTATGAACTTATTTAGGTAACCTGAATAATTCAATTTATTCAAGAACTATGATAAATTATAAACTCAGCTGACACGGAACAAGAAAATTTTAAAAGATATTTACTGTGGGCAAAAAATACTGAAAAAAAGCTATGCTTATTGGCCCACTTTCTCTCTTGCCAAATCAGCAGCAGCTCGGTGCTATGTGTACTGACTGACTGTAGTCTTTATTCAAAGAACTATAAGTAATGAAGTTAACTGAAACAATAGAATAAAAAAAAAAGATTTATTGCAATCAAAAAATTTTGAGAAACACTCAGCATATTGGCCCACTTTCTCTCTTCCAAATCAGCAGCAGCTCAGTGCTATGTGTACTGACTGAGTGTAGTCTTTATTCAAAGAACTATAAGTAATGAAGTCAACTGAAACAATAGAATTAAAAAAAAGATTTATTGCAATCAAAAAATTTTGAGAAACACTCAGCATATTGGCCCATTTTCTCTCTTGCCAAATCAGAGGCAGCTGAGTGGTATGTGTTTTCACTGACTGTAGTCTTTGCCCAAGTTAACTCCACGCTTTGTCAGGAAGTTTCATATCATTTAATTGTGGAAACTGCTGCAAATTAAATCTTGTGTAGCTAGAGAATAGATTTTGAAAGGTAAATATTTTCTTACAAGTTTCAATAATCTACAACAAAATATATAAATTCACTGAGTTTCCTTAAATTGCCATATGATACAATTTGAATAAATCATACATTAAATTAAATAAAGATATTTAAAATTTTGTATGGAATAATTTTTATACCATGAGCAACGGAAGTAAATAGTGGAGTGTAATCCAACAATACATAAAGAAAAATTGATAACAATGTAATCTAAGTAGAAGGAGAGATTTATTGAGAAGCAAAGTCGACACTGTAATGTTTCAGTTCTAATGAACCATCATCAGGACTATGAAAGATGATATTAGTAATGTTAAATCAACGATGGATATTGAAAAGTGGAAATTACAAAAATCTAGGGAAAATTTGTATAACAAGAAAAAGTTGGCCGTTTAGTTAGTGAGTCAGTGTTTTAAATTACGTCATTTGACTTATTAGAAATATTGTGTAGAATTTAAATCAATGATAGATGGTTATAAGTGAAAAATACAAAAACCTTGGGAAAATTTGTATAGCAAGAAAATATTGGCTGTTTCATTAAATGGCCAACTTTTTCTTGTTATACAAATTTTCCCAAGGTTATCAATTTTTCTTCATACAGTGATCAATGTGTACCTTGTTACATAGGAATAAACAGTATGAGACTTCTTATCTATCCCCCTAGCTATTGGTTAAATAGTACCACTACTGTTCTCCTACAATGATGGATTTGGCATTAAATAACCCACAAAGGTGGATATGCCATTAGATAAAGAAACCAATCTTAGAATACCAACATAAAGCTTTTTTTTTTTTAAATCCTTTTTCCAATTAGAAAAATTGTAATCGAAATTTCGTAATACTAACTCTAACCAAAATCACAGAATTAGCATATCTGAAGCATGTTTACCTTGTTTTTATAATTTAGCAGTAAATAGACTTATAACAGATAAGTTGCAAAACATTTTCTTCTGTAATAACTGAACATTCTGGCTTTATAAAATATTCCTTAAATAAACTAGTTGAAATTTTTTTAAATTAATCATAGAGATTTTTTTCCAAGACACACAGAGGAAAATATAGAATAACCCTGTGTTGAGGAAAAATTAGAAAATGATTTTGAAATCTGCATTCCTAAAACAAATACTAATAAAAGCCGAGATATGCAAATTGGTCTACGATTAAAAAATAATTCTTATAGACTGTAACAAGTATTTGAGCATAACTAATTGAAAAGAAACATGGATAAAAAAAAAAAAGAACTGTTAATTGAAACAATAGAAAGGGTTGTAAAATTCATTCAAGAAGGCAATTTATAGTGTAGTGAGCTGAAAGATGTTAGTTGCTCCCCAGTCACGTGTGTCTAAAATTTAGTTCTAATATAAAAGAAATGGGGTGGTTGGAAAAGGAAAACATATCAGTTGACCATGGAAGACATAAAAAGCGTCAGGATAGAAAACTCAAAGCAATAAATTTTGAAAATAGAAAGTATATATGAAAACCAGTGCATTGAAACAAGAGTCAATGTTTGTAATAGAACTCTCAGAAATTGGTAGAAAAAATGCTAATTCCTTCATTTATGTCAGAGATAGTAGCTTGATAACTGATGGATTTTAATGCCATGTCAACCTATCAAGGGTTATTTTATGCCTAGAGGTTAGGGCATCACATTCATTGTATATTCATATTTACATTTTTTGTGTAGTTGTTTAAGAGGGTTTTTTTGTTGCACAGAGTCCTAGCAAATATGAATAATTTACAAACAGACCTATTTGACTCATAGATAGGACCTCAACAGATACTACCAGTCTGGATCAGAGTGGGCCTGGGAGTAATGGCAATGAAAGTGTACTTTACACTTCCCAGAGGTCTAGAACTGGAGCCTCATCACCAGATGAAGTTTAGTGTTATACCCAAGACACTCCTGGGTGGTGGTGGGGAAGATCTTACCTCTTTGCTGGGGATACTGTTGGCATATTCTAAGCCTCTTGGACAGGATGGGTATGTATTTACCAACCCCTCTGCATGGGCTGGATGTGACACAGGGTCAGTTTTTAAGTGATGTTTAACAGGTTTGGATTCAGAGTTTTCCTTCTCCTAAACTGGTTGCCTAACCAAAGCTGAAGAATCCAGTCTACCCTACTATTTACCCATAGCTGGAGAGAGAATAAGAGGATTCATACTTTTCCTAAAGGTATTAGTGCTTTGCGAAATGCAATCAGCCTCGTCCAGGATTCAAACTCATGGACAGGATGGGTAGCCTGATGAATATTTACATTTGTCAATAAAAGTAATACATCTGATTTAGCTATTGTTCCAAACACCATTTTAATTGAAGAATTAAAAATTTGAGTTAAAAAAAAAATCTTGTAGTCTTCATGTCTGCGAATTATCTTATAAGAAAGTAAGAGAGAGGCAAGTCATCAGAAATATGAGATATAAAACGAAAACACTTTCTCACTATGTTACTTTTTTCAAACAATGGACACGTCATTTCAACCAATAAATTTTTTATTCTTATTTTCATTAATTATGCAGAATTTATTTCATGATATTGAATTATAATTTCCAACCAGTACCTCAGGCAACTTATGGTGAAAAGGTTAGCAAGCTAATCTTGTCAATCAATTGCCACTGGTTGGCTGGTTTTAAGGCATATTAACCCTTGTTAGGTTATTTCATGCCAAAGTCATTTTTTTTTCAATTAATTATATGGTTTCAAGAAACTAATAATAATAATCTTTTGTAAACAATTTGTTGAGGCAGAATCACCTACTAATGGACTCAACCACTCTCCATAATACTGGAAGACATGGAGGTGCCCGTGGTGTAATGGTTATCATCATAGGAAATGGACATGGTGACATGAGTTCAAATCCTGGACGAGTCTGATTGCCTTTCACATAGCACTAATACCCTTGAGAAAGGTATGAATCCAATTATTCTCCCTCCAGCTATGGATAAATAGTAGGGAAGACTAGGTTCTTCAGCCTTGGTGAGGCAACTAGTCTAGGAGAAGGAAAACTCTGAATTCAAACCTGTTAAACTCCACTTAAAAATTGACCTTGTGTCATATCCTGCCCGAGCGGAAGGGTTGGTAAATATGATAATACTGAAAGATGCAGTAATACGAAGTCAGTCTAAATCCAGAAGCTAACCTCACCCCCACGCGGTTATGCAAACTAGCTTACTATCTTTGTTCTTGTAAATATATACTTATACTATAACCGTGGTGTACTGTTCTTTTTGTGGCCCCTTCCAGGGCCATAACACAATTATAACTTCAAGTAATTATTCTTAAAACAAATAATTTACATACCATTTAGACTGTTCGCCAATGGCCCGGGAGACCTGGGTTCAATCCCAGGTCGAGTCATACCAAAGACTAAAAAAATGGTACTTGATGCCTCCTTGCTTAACACTCAGCATTATAAGGTACGGATCAAGGCTAAAGTGGAGCAATCCAGGGAAGGAGTAGCGCCCTCCCCTACACCTTGGTGTAGTAACTATTGAAAAAGGAGCCTTCAGGTCACCCTCGACTATGGTCGCCAACTTGACTAAAATATGATTTCAAGTATTCTTATCTAATACTAATAATCTATGTGCAATTATATGGTTTCAAGTAATTATTTCTATTCAGCAATACTTATTTGTTTGACACAATTATATGGTTTCAAGTAACTAATAATAATCCTTTGTAAACAATTATAGCTTCAAGTAACAAATCCTATTTAATAATAATAATCATCTGTTTGCACACTGTTATATAGTTTCAAGTATTCCAGTCTAATGCTAATAATTTTCAAACAGATCTATTTGACCTACAGATGGAACACAAAAAGGTATTAGCACTCTGGGTAAGAGTGGTGAGTCTCCAGTTCTCAAGCTCTGGGGAGTGTTGAGTCAATCTTTTGTTGACATTATTCTCATGATCATTTTGACCTGCTACGGCCCTATAAATGGATAAAAAAAACTTTGAAAATTATTAGTATTAAACAGAAATACTTGAAACCATAAAACTATTCAAAATTATTTGTATTAAGAATAGTTATTGAAGGTATAATTGTTCACAAATGATTATCATTTGTCACTTGAAACTAAAGAATTGCTTATTAAATGACTGTTGGTATTAGGTATTATTTATAACCAAACTCTATGGCATTGAAACTTTCTAATAAAAGATGTGTATGTAGTAGCTCCTAAATAAGAATACCTCTTATATAGATTTATGAAATTTTATTTTGGAGTAGAGAAGCGCTGCAATTTTATTTTCACTTACCAGATTTAGAATTTGTTTTAATTGTATAATGTTTCATTAGAAATAATAAAATCCTGTAATCTTAAGTCCGGAAGAAAATTAGCATTTAATTCACAAAATTGATAGAAATGCACTTATTTTGCAGGTGATACTGTATGTATACTGACCCTCTAGGATAATGGTGAGAGTGTTTGCCAATGGTCTGGGAGATTGGGGTTCAATCCCAGGTCAAGTCATACTAAAGACTTAAAAAATAGTACTTGATGCCTCCTTGCTTAACACGCAACATTATAAGACATGAATCAAAGGTAAGTGGAGCAATCAAGGAAAAGGAGTAGTGCTCTTCCCTACACCTCAGTGCAGTAGCAATTGAAAAGGGAACCTTTGGGTTGCCTGAGGTGAGGGCCGGCCAACAACAACTGTATGCAAGTGAGTTTTAAAGAGTAAATGCAATATGAATTGTGGTAAAAAAAAATAACCTGAAACCTTTCTGCAAAGAAACAAAGTAAAAAGAGGTACATCAAAGAGGATCATTTTTCTTGCTCAAACCAAACAATTCACTAGATTTGTTTCTATAAACACAATGACATATTCATTGTTAATGAGGGTTCTTTTATTGTTAATAAATATATTCAATTGACCCTTTGGCATTCTTTTGTCTTCATGTCTCACTCATTAGCACAACTGGCCTCTAATTTTACTCCCCTTAGAAACTGAGTATAGGGAAAGCTTCAAAGACGGAATTATATTCGGCTGACAATCAACAAAATCATCACCATATTCCAACATCCTTTAGGATAATTCTATGGTTTTTGCTAAAAGAAATAATAATTTGTGTAAGCAGATTTTTCCCCTCAATAAGAAAGATAACAGAGTTTTTCTGTTTCTAATGAGAAGGGAGATGTAGGGTTTTAATGTTTGATGGCCAGCATATGGTTGTCATTGAGGAAGAAAGCACATGAATCCCTTGAAAAAAAAAGAAGAGTTCTTATCAATAGTAAATAATAAGCTATGAAAGAACAATAAAACACTTAACAACTAAATAGAAAAAAAAAAAAAAAAATGCAAAAACAATTTCTGAGGTGTCGCTTTTGCTAAGTAGGCATAATCAGACGGAACATATTTAAATGAAAATTATCTAGCCTCATTTTTAACGAATGTGTATATTTTTATACATAGTTTGCAATCAAAAAGTAAGTAAATATTCATCTTTCAAGAAACTGATTCACTTATGTTTGTGATGTAATGGTTACCATCATAAGAAATGAATATGATGACCCAAGTTCAAATCCTGGATGAGATAGTTTGCCTTTCACATAGCAGTAATACCTTCAGGAAAAGAATGAATCCAACTATTCTCCATCCAGCTATGGGTAAATAGTTGACCAGACTGAGCTCTTTAACCTTGGTATGGCAACCAATATTAGAGAAGGAAAACTCTGGATTCAAACCTGTAAAAATTGACCTTGATTTACATCCTGTTTGTGTGGAGAGGTTGGGTAAGTACATACACTTGGGTAAACATTGCAAACTCTTTGTTTAAATATTGACAGAGGTTTCAGGAACAGACATTAAGTGAATCTCAAATCTGAAATTTTAGCAGGGTTAGTGAAGTTTGATGAGACTCTCTTAGTATTTCTTTTTATATATTATCACCTTGAAAAGACTTTATATGAGTTCCCAAACTTTTTAACCTTAAATTATAGAATCATTTACATGGTTTGGTTTGTTGGGTTTTATGGCATATCAACCTTTGCAGGTTATTTAATGCAAAATCCATTTTTATGTAAATAATCAGTTCTATTTAAAACAATTCAGTTTAGCATAAGTACACAGTTTAATTGTCAAAAACATTTCTATTTCAAACTATTCAAGCAGTTATATGTAACAATTCAGTTAAGTGTAAATACAGTTTTAAAGTTGAAAAACAGTTCTATTTGAAATAATTCAGTTAAGCATAAGCATGCAGTTTAAATGTAAGTATGGCTTAATTGTCAAAAACATTTCCATTTCAAGCTATTCAGTTTACTCAGACAATTCATTTTAGCATAAGTATGCAGTTAGTTCTATTTAACCCATAGATAGGGCCCAATCAGGTGCTACCACTCCGGGCCAGAGTGGACCTGGGAGCGATGGCAATGAAGGGGTACTCCGAATTCCCCAAAGCTCCAGCACTGCTGGAACCTCACCATCAGATTGTTTAGTGTTATATCCAGGACACTTGTTAATGGGTGTCTTACCCCTCTGCAGAGAAGCAGTTGGTGTATTCTACAGCCCCAGCCGAATGGGCAAAGAATCATTTAGACCAAAATTAAATGAAAGCTCAACTCTTGAAGTATTATTCTTTCACTTTTCGACTGATTTACTTGATTTTAATGGCATGTTAAACCATCTAGGGTCATTTTATGCCTGGAGGTTAGGGAATTGCATTCATAGTATGTTCATATTTACATTTTTTGTGCATTTGATTCTGAAGAGGTTTTTCCTTTTGCACACAGTCCTATCAAATATGAATCATTTTTAAACAGATCTATCTGACCCATATAGGGGACCCTAACAGGTACAATCACTCCAGGTCATAGTGGACCTAGGAATAATGGCAATGGAGGGATACACTACACTTGCCAAATCTCTAGAACTGAAATCACAGCATCAGATGAAGTTTAGGCTCATACCCAGAACATTCCATTTTTTGTGGGAGGTCTTGCTCCTCTGCAGGGGATACAGTCAGAGTATTCTAACCTCATTAACAGTAGTCTTGTATGTTTGGATTATCACATTTCAACATGACCACCATCTTTATTGATACTTTTTAAAACTGCAAAAGGATTTTATGAACACCTTGTATTTGAATTGCAATGAGAAAAATTTATTTTATGTATTTATTTATTTATTTTTTCTTTTTTGGAAAAGAAATCTAAAAGATTTATCAATTTGCATTGCAGTGTGTTTTGGAGAAACTTATATCATTGCCATCATAAAAATCTCATTATAACTGCAAATGGATTTTTACTTATTTTTATCTTATCTTTCTTTAAATTAGATAATTTTATTTTGCCATCAGAACATAAAATTCTTTTTTTTTTGCCATGTGGTGATGCACAAAAGAGTAACAGAAAACAAATAAATACCAATCGGTAATTATTATAGACAGATAAATATGAAAAAATAACTAAACATTTATTATTTATTTACTTCACTGGCATTTGAGCAAATATCATCAACATCAAAGTGTGCTGGCAGCATAGATTCCCTTGATTCTCTCTCGCCATCCATACCTATCACTTATCCCTCTTGGTTAGTCCTTGAGTGTCTGCACATAAGTGATGGATATAAATTTTTGCTGCTTGGCCAACACCGATGAGTACCTAAGTAAAAGTGCATCGGAGAATGTCATTTATGAGTTTGTCCTTAGTGCCCGGCATATCTTCTAGTCTTACTTTGATGGTTTGCGTGATGGGAGGTAAGTAGCCATACAGCTGTTGTTTTGTGAGGTACTGTTTTCAGGATTTGTTCAGCAAGCATTTCATTAAAGTTCAAGTGGTGCAACCATACAGTAGTGCTGATATGGCTACAGCTTGGAAGAATTCCTGTTTTATTTTATCAGAAAGAGATCAGATTTCTATATGGTTGTTAATTTATCAATAGCAGTCCATGCTTTACAAAGGTGTATGTTGACATCACTTTCAGCAAATGTGATATATTAACTTTTAATTCTTAATAGGAGTCCTATATGTGACCTTATGCAAAATCTTGGTTCTAATTAAACCTTAAACTTCAAGAGTTTTCAGGGCATTATAAATAGCTGGACACCTTTTTATGATTTGATATTTAGCAAGTCAGTCTTGAAAATCAATTACTGGTAATGAGTTCAATCCTCATTGGGTCATCTATAGTTGTAGCACATTTAGTGTAATAGTTATTGTCATAGGTTATTTAATTGGCAATCTATGTTCAAATCCTGAATGAACCAGTTATCTTTCACTTTATGCTAATGCCCTTAAGAAAACCATAAATTCATCTGTTCACATTGTGTTTAGATTAGAAAAACTGTACACTATGAGTTGGTTAGTTAGTTATTTGGGTTTTATGGCATATAAACCTTTGTAGGTTATTTAATGCCAAATCCATTTTTATGAAAATAGTTCTATTTCAAACAATTCAGTTTAGGATAAGTATGCAGTTTAAATGTAAGTGCAGCTTAATTGTTAAAAACATTTCTATTTCTAGCTATTCAGTTTAGTCAAGCAGTTCTAATTCAGCTAATTCAGTTTAGAATAAGTACAGATTTTGTTTACACACAGTTAATTGTCAAAGGAGTTCGATATTAAACAATTCACTTTAGTGTAAGTACAGTTTCAATGTCAAAAAACAGTTCCATTTCAAATAATTCATTTTAGCATAAGCACACAGTTTAAATGTAAGTACGGTTTAAGTGTTAAAAACATTTCTATTACAAACAATTCATTTTAGCATAAGTATGCAGTTAGTTCTATTTAACCCATAGATAGAGCCCTATCAGGTGTTACCATTCCGAGGCAGAGTGGACCTGGGAGCAATGGCAATGAAGGGATACTCCACACTCCCCAAAGCTCCAACATCACTGGAACCTCACCATCAGATTGTTTAGTGTCACATCCAGGACACTCATTGGGAGGGGGGTCCTAACCCCTCTGCAAAGTTGTAGTTGGCATATTCTACAGCCCCAACCGACTAGGCAATGTACACTATGAGATGCTTTCTTTAAACTATGTTGAATTGTAAATATGTGATGCACAGGTATATTGTATATTAGCAACATATATGACGCATGTTCAAAGCATGTTTGCGCATTTAATTTCGTCATCCACTTAAGATAATTAAGTCAACGTTAATCTCCCTGAGCCTGAAATATCAAGCTTACAGTAAAATAATGCTCAACCCAAAACACTGGGCTTACAGTATATAATAAAATAGCACACAGCCTGAAATACAGAGTGTCAAAGGGTTAAATGCATTTTTTGGTGTTAGTTACAAAATATCAATTGTGAGGAAAATATCCCGCATTCTTGAACTGGCATCAGGTTCCAAGTACCAAATTTTCTATTTAAAAAAAAATTTTTTTTTAACAATCAAATGCTTTCTAGAACATTCTACTGCCCGTTTTAGATTATAGGCCTTTGTTATAAGCATACATATATTTATTTTTTCCTATGTAGCTTTGTAAAGCTGCTTATAGCTTGCAGGATCACAATACATTTAGGAATTTTCCACACTTGTCAAAGATGAACTAATATTATGAGCTTGATCCTTATGAGGTGCCTCAAACTTTGTATGAAATTTAGTTAATAATCATTGTGTCTCCTTCAAATCTAAAGTTCTCTAATCACTTATATAGTTTCAAGTATTTCTTGGGCACCTTGGATGGTGTAATGGTTATCAAGTGAGACTAGCAAACCTTTACAAGTGAGTTTGAATCTCATAGCCTGTTCCATTCATACAGCCTTGTGCCACATCTGAGCAAAATGCTTAGTAAATTACTCTATGGTTTTAAGTATTTCTTGGGCACCTTGGATGGTGTAATAGTTATCAAGTAAGACTAACAAACCTTCACAAGCGAGTTTGAATCTCATAGCCTGTCCCATTCATACAAATCATATATATTTAATATATATGTATAAAGAGGTTTGACATTAAATAACCTACAGTCGTTGACATGCCATAAAACTCAACCAACTAAATTCTATATATATATATGTGTATGTGTGTGTGTGTAAAGAGGATTTAATATTAAATAACCTGCAATGGTTGATATGCCATAAAATCCAACCAAACCATATGTATTTAATATAAATGTATAAAGAGGATTTAGCATTAAATAACCAATAACAGTAGATATGCCATAAAACCAAACCTAACTAATATCCATTTTGGTTGTATAATGTTCCACTTGAAATATTAAAACCCTGGTATCTTTGGTTTACAAGACAATGAACTTTTTCTAAAAAAAATTGGTAACCCTGTTCTTATTTATGGGCATTACTGTAATACTTAATATTTTGATTGTAGAAAAAAATCAAATGTTTATAAAAAAATTGGTTGGGATATACTTAAATATGAAAGGCATGACAGCATATTTGGCAAACCTAAAATGAAATAAAAATCCCATCTTTTTCAAAAAGTCAGAAATTAAATGTTATTCAAGAAGGTTATAAATGTAGAAAAAAATCTAAAAGAAAAATACTGTGAACTGCCAATGAATTATTGAAAATAGAAATATAAGTCCTAAAAATTCAATTGTGACCAAAAGAAATTTTAAAAAAAAGAAGATTTTTTTTGTGGTCTTCACAAAGATGGGCATTGTGTAAAATATGTACATTGCCATTAATATAAAAAGTATGATAAAAATAATCTATTATTAAGATTTTTTTATTTTTTAATATTTTGTACATGTCAATTTTATAGCCTGGAGGGTTGTCCTTTTCTTCTACGACTACTTCTTCTTCGGACAGAAGTGTAATATGAAAATGTGGAGTTTGGAAAAGAATATTAATTTATGAATAAAAACTCAATATATATATATATATATATATATATATATATATATATATATTCACATGTTGAGTTTATATATATATATATATATATATATATATATATACACATATATATTTACATGTTGAGTATATATACATATATATATTTACATGTTGAGTATATATATATATATATATGTAGAGTGAATTTTGCTTTGAGACAGGTTCAGTCTGTGATAAGGAGGATATAGATTAATATTTAATCTATAAACTGCTAAAATTTATATATATATATAGTATTGCCTATATATAAGCCCATTTATACTAACTTTTTAATAAAAAGTTAATTTTTTCTGGACCAGGATTTTATTATTTCAAGTGAAATATCATAGAATCTCAATGGATGATATTAGTTATTATTTATCATCAGCATTGAAATTCTTTAATTGAAAATGAAATTTAAATAGTACCACTACTGTTCTTCACGGAGAATGGCTTTGGCATTAAATAACCTACAAAGGTTGATATGCCATTAAACAAACAAACAAAAAAAACCAAACTGAAAATAAAATTTCAACACCTCAGTAATCAAAAATTAAAATATATATATATATCAATAATATAATTTGCTATATTGATAAATAAAGAGTGTTCAGTATCATTAATAGAGTATATATATGTAAGTTAGG
This sequence comes from Sepioteuthis lessoniana, assembly GCA_963585895.1. Classification (NCBI taxonomy): domain Eukaryota; kingdom Metazoa; phylum Mollusca; class Cephalopoda; order Myopsida; family Loliginidae; genus Sepioteuthis; species Sepioteuthis lessoniana. The sequence continues at coordinate 78,863 of CAUZXS010002744.1, forward strand.
ATAGTGTAGACAGTTGGTACTTGGTGACTGTTATTTCCTATATATCTATATATATATATTTACTAATCTAATATCTAGCAGTATTCACGTTACCAGAAAAAAACAAAAAAAACTCCGCCAGGAACAAGAGATAAAAGTATCTCGAATCACCGCCCGGGGGGAAAAAGAAAAAATTATAGGTCAATAAGAAAGAAAAGGCCAACCTCGTCCCACCCCTTGAAAAAAATCAAGGGATACGCAGTCAGTTGGTCAAAAGAAAACTAAAAACCTTCCGCGAATCCTGCAATGCTACAATTACAAAAGTGCTCAACACAAGTGGAGCCAATTATAAAATTAACTTAAATCGCAAGTCGAAAATCTTCTACTAAAGTTTCACCTTATCAGATCATCAGGAAGCCTAACTATATATATATATATGTGGTATAATTTTTGAACAGCTACATATTCATATTATCTTTTTATTATTTATTGTCATTGGAAATGGACCTGGTGACCTGCATTCAAATCTTGGATGAAGCTGTTTTGTATTTCACTTTGTACTAATGCTCTTGAAAAAGGCAAGAATCCCTTTCTTTTCCCTCATCTTCTCAAGCTATAAGTGAATACTAGAGTAGACTAGGCTCTTTAGCCTTGTGACAGCAACTGATCTTGGAGAAGGAAAAATCTGGATTTGAACCCAACAAAACTCTACTAAAAAATTGACCTAGAGTTGCATTCTGTCTTGTAGCAGAATAGTTGAGTTGATACACATACAAACACAGAAATTACTCAATCCCTTCACACAGACTGGATGCAACACACGGTCAATATTTAGGCAGGGTTTAACAGGTTTAAATTCAGAGTTTTCCTTCTCCTAGACCAGTTCCCATACCAAGGTTAAAGCGCCCAGTTTGCCTTGCTATTCACCCATAGCTGGGTAGAAACTAGTTGGATTCATACATTTCCCAAGGGTTTTAGGGTGATGTGAAATGTTAAATAAGCCTTGTCCATGATTTGAACTTGGTTCGCAGTGTCCATTTCTTACAATGATATCTTTGACACTACAAGTATCTCCACATGTATGTGTGTGTATATGTACAATGCTCCCCCTTCTGCAACTCTGGTCCATCATTATTAAAAAAAAAAAAAAAAAATTTTTGGTTTGAAAATATAATTACATGAGAGAATGAAATAAAAAATTTGCATAAAGGTGAAATTATTTTAGGACCGCTTCATATTCATAATTTTGGCTAGACTATTCTAATGCTGTAAAGTTTTGAAATAAATAATACCTAATAACATCTGTTTTTACTAGATAATAGTTCCACTAGAAATAACAATATCATGGTATTTTTGGTTTAGAAGAAAATGAACTTTAATGAAAAATTGGTCTGCTGTGTTGATAACGCTCAGAATACACAGACTATATCACCTGCAGGAGTAAGACAAAAAAGGGGCATCTGATGGTGAGGCTCCAATCTTGGAGGTCAGGGGTTTCTAGGTTATTGCTTCATTGACATTACTCCCAAGTCCACTCTGATTTAGAGTGCTAGTACCTGTTAGGGTAATTAGTTGTTTTTAATAGGAATTCTTGATGCAACATAAAATAAACTATTTGTATAAAGAATAGTTACTTGAACTTATAATTATTTACAAAGGTTTATTATCATTATTATTACTATTAGTTAATTGAAACCATATAACTGTGTGCAAACAAATGATTATTACTAAATAGAAACAATTACTTGAAACCATACAGTTATTAATATTGGATAGAAATACTTAAAACCATACAACTCTGTACAAATTACTTGTATTAGATAGGAATACTTGATACCATAAAACTGTGTGCAAAAAAAAACTCTTAAGAAACAACTACACAAAAAATGTAAATATAGAAATCTAATATACACAATTTCCTAATCTCTAGGCATAAGATAACCCCAGAGAGGTTGACATAAGATTAAACTCAGTCAAAAAATTGGTAGGTGAGTACTTATTTATAGGCAATGCTATATATATATATATATATATATATATATAATCTTTAAGAAAAAAACCAAAGACCGGTTAATTCATGATTATAAATTTATTTCAGTCCTGTATTTTCAGTTTCTGGTGTGAACCAAAAACATGAAGAAAAAAAATTAATACAGGACTTCTTCAGACCACATGGATAATTAATTAAATTCAAATTTGAATTTAAATTTAAATTTATATTTAAATCTAAAAACCAGAATAAACACGTGGGGTGTAGGGGGGACGAGATTAAGGAGTTACCTCCTCGTTTGATTGAATTTCCGTTTTTATTTTAATTTTTCAAATTTCTTCTATCAGTTATAATTACGGTAATTTAACTTTTTTATTTATTTGTTTAGTTTATTTTCTTTTCATGTTAAATTCGATAATTAAATTTTAAGAGAAATATTAATGTTTATATCAATTTCGATACCATTTAATTAGCTACCTATTTTTTTTGTGCATATGTTGGATACGTTTTTTTTCTTGGTTTCACTATTTATTTCTATGTTTTTAACAGTTTTACCACATTACTGTTACATATATATATATATATATATATATATATATATATATATATATATATATGTAACAGTAATGTGGTAAAACTGTTATATCATAATGAGATTTTTTTTATAGAAAAGGAAAATAGTATTTGATATTTGGATATAAATTTAATCTTGAGAAAAGAGACAAAATCCATGTATTTTAATATTGAAGGAATGCTATCTCTATTTCTTTTCAAAGCCAAGAATTCTCTCAACATGGAACTGACATGATTGAGAGATCCATCAAGTATTAAACATTTGTTTCCAATGCAAACCAGATAATGTTAACCTTTGGCTATTAAATTAAAATCTGATAAGCTTTTTTTATTTTAAAGAAAAGAGATTAAAAAACAACCCCCCCACCACCACCAACATCCTCTTCATTTTAACAACGGCTTACTTAATAAGTACTGTTCAAAAGTTTAAAGACACAAAATCTCTATTAAGAAGAACAAAAGTTTACAGTCATAAAATCACTATTAAGAACAGTTCTGGAAACAAAGAGCATACAGCGATTAATATATTTATATAAAAAAATTACAATAGGTGATGTATCCTGGTTAGAATATTCTAGAAAATATATACGCTCTGAAAATTCTAATAAAAATTACACATCATAGATCATAGCATGATTTTTATGAGAGCAATACACTTTAAAATGCACTAAAAAATAAATAAATTTTCTGTCCAATTTTCAACAGAATGATAATTTTGTTATATCTATATTTGTGCTGAATTTTATTTTTTGATAATGCAAATTATCAATATAACTGAGATGATTAGGAAATGCTAATTAGAGTACGTCTATCCTTGTTAAAGAGATGCATCAATATCATTATGGACTGCTGTTACAAGAGTCATTTCACAACCTAAAAAAACTGGCATCTTCTGAGAAAAATTTTCAATTGAAAAATGAAAATACTTTTGATACATTTGAATAAGTTGAAGGGGCTCTTAGCATCATAATTAAATGGAATCGATGACCTGAGTTCAAATCCTGGATGAGGCTGTTTGCATTTCATTTTATGCTAATCCTTTTGGGAAAGGCATGCATCCATTTGTTCTTCTTTATGAGTAAATAGTAAAGCAGACTGGGTTCTTTAGCCTTGGTTAGGCAACCAGTCTAAGAAAAGGAAAACTAGCCTTTAAAAAATGGACTAGTGTCACATTCTACCAGTGGATGAAGGGTTGTATATATAGTGAGTTCAATTCTCACTGAGTGTCCCACATAAACAACCTTGTCTAGGATTTGAACTCAGCTCATGGAGTCTTTCTTTAATGATGCAAACCGCTATGCCATCCTGGTGATAGTGCATGGAGCTCAATAATTCTGAACTTGTGCCAAACTTGGCTTAATAAACGACTTATTTTGCCCTTCCCGGTATATTTAGGCTGGTATTTCAGATTCTTTTTCATTACTGATTAAACCAAAGTTACAAGATTTATTGTGAATATTGTATTGATCCGATTTTAAAGATGAGTCTGCTTCTGATTAAGTTTAATCAGTTTTAGAATTCAAAACTGTTTGGTGCAACGTAAGTTTTGCTTTTTCTTTTTTTTCTTTTATTCTCTCTCTTTAAATATGCAAAGTAGAACCAAACTGTTAGAAATTGATATCATGTAATGATTGATGGAATAAGCCCCCTCACTCCAAAAAAGCAGCAAAAAGCAAAACAAGACATTGAGAATTTAACGTTCTTAAGCAGTAAAAAAAAAAAGAAAAAGATAAAAAAGACTAGCAAGGAAAATAAAAAAAATGTCTGACTTGGTATGGAACACATTATAAAACTGGAAACAAGACATAGCCATTCCCTTTGTGTAAAGAAATAACAAACACAAAAAAATAATGCATGCAAACATTTTTTTAAAAATTTCCCATAGTGGAAAGGCTAAACTAATTTTATATGTTAGAGGAAGGCTTGTAAAGAGACATACTGAAATTTTGGTTGGCAAAGGTTTCTGACAAATTCTCTGACTTTTTTTTGCAGGTGTAGGCAGAAGCATGTGCGGTGCATATGTGTGGTCGAGTGGGAGAGGGATACAGAACATTAGGGAATCTTCTGATTTCAACAGGGGGCATTTTCAAGATTTATCAATTTGTGTTTGGAAACAGTGTGAAAGAGTAGGGCTTCTCCTCTGAAACAGATACCTTGGGGTTTGCAGACTTTCGTCACAGAAAGAGAATAAGATGACTAAGTAAATATCAAAAAAGTCGTCCTTATTTGATATGCTATTTTAGAGACAGAAGAAATACATCTTGATTTTATGTGTCACCATAAGAAATTGTTTGCATTAAGAGTTGTGTCTTTTTTATGAACTTGAATTATTTGGTATTGGGTATTTGACAATACACTTGGGTACTCAGCTGGGGTATTTCAGAGAAAAAATATTAAGAGAATGCTCAGAAAGTAATACCTCCGATTTACAATGAGAAAAACACCACTAGATGGAGAAAGATTTCAACTACCAAATACTATTTTTCCAAATAGTTACCATCACAGGTAATGCATTTTTGCCAGCAATAAAAAAAACAACAAAAAAAAAAAAACCTCTTCTAAGATAAATTTACTGACCCCCCACCCACTAAAGAGGATCACTAAGTCTGTCCAGAGAAAGTGACTTATCAAGTGCCGTCCACGCTATCTGGACTTAGGTATATATACTCTATAAGCAATATTGAGCAATTGAACACTATATTTTAAATATAGCAAATTATTGATATTAATGTAAGTTTTTCAATGATATATATATATATATATATTACGATGATCATATAGGGAAAAAGTGACATTGAGTGCATTTCATTTGCAAATATAGCAAAATATATATATACATATACACACATACATGTATACATATAAATATATATATATATATATATATATATATCCTATTTACCAACCCCTCCGCTCGGGCAGGATATGACACAAGGTCAATTTTTAAGCGGAGTTTAACAGGTTTGAATTCAGAGTTTTCCTTCTCCTAGACTAGTTGCCAAACCATGGCTGAAGAGCCTAGTCTGTCCTACTATTTACCCATAGCTGGAGGGAGAATAATTGGATTCATACCTATATATATATATATACACACACACACACGTACATATATATCTATATAATCCAAGGAAAAAATCCAAGGGGTAGGAGTATCCAATTTGAGTGTTCAATGGTAACGGCTATCAATGTATAATTAATTTGGGATTAAGAATACATCAAAATTCAATGTACAGAGCCAAAATATTTTCTTATATATAAAAATAAAATGAAAAAATTCAATTCTTTACTAAAAAAAGTTTATATATATATATATTATATATATATATGCATACATACACAATTTTTATTAAAAATTGAAATCAAGAAAATTTATGATATTTTTTTCAAAACACAATTTACTGTTTCATAAACCCTATGCGTTTTTTCAAGGATAGCCCTCTTCACCTTTCATTCCTTCTCATGCTTTGGGAATACAAAGAAAATTTGAAGAAAAATTCCATATGATAAGTTTTCCAGATTCAAATAATTTGCTAAATAAATGATCAGTGTTGGTAGCAAAATGCCGCCATGAAAATAAATATTTATCTTGTAATTTG